>JASDQU011402613.1:27347-45492 GCA_032191745.1 Picea mariana | reverse complement strand
GAGTGACATATTAAATTATTAATAAGGAAGATTGCAACCATAGATTTCCATATGTCTCAAAGCCCACATTATCATAACTACATTTTTCCTTAGCTTTCCTTCAAAGTCTCCTTGTTATAATTGCATTTCACTTCTTGTCGCTTAGCTTGCCTTCAAAGTCTTATTTCATGTGTTTGAACAACCTACTATGAATTAAGGTAGTACTAGATGATGTGTAATGAATTGTGGTAATACTGGATTCTCATCATAATATCACTAATACAAACATTGGTGTGTAATGAATTGTGGTAATATTGGATTCTCATCATAATATCACTAATACAAACATATTTTGTATAAAGAGGAATTGATGATATGAATTAGATGATTTCATTTTTTTTTTTGGTTGAAAATATAGTTGGGTTTGTTAAACATTTTGTTGTTGAAGCATAACACCAAGACCAACTCTAAAAGTTTGGAAAAAAATATCTCAAGTTCTTCTCTCTGGATAACGCTGCAAAATGAACATCTAAATGCATGCGAGTTATTTTCTCAATATGTTTGAATACTTGAGCGTCATGGGGAACTTGGCGTCGGCATATGTAAAAGACACATTTTGCATCGCAGACAGAGGCCGACCACTGTACACAACACAATGGTCATAACCTAATACTCTGAAAGTGCATGGATTAGGTCGCCTTTGCTGGAAGTTTCCACAGTGGACACGAATGTTGATGGTGGGGCATGTTGGATCTCTACATTGTGTTAAAACCCACTTGAATTTGGCGTACCAGTGAGTTATTTGGCACATCCACAATATCACCTGCCACATTTTTCACCCAAAACCTTCATTATTTCCAAGTCCAAAAACTTCAAGTGATATTAACGAGTATGGTTATTTGATTTGGGAACAATTAATAACAATTTTCTTATACAATCATTTTTACTCCATATTGTATAAATATCTGAAAAAAGGAAGAGATTTTATAGTTATACAAATTATCTTAAAAATTACTGGAATATTTATACACACCTAGTATCTAAATATAGTTTATTATTTGCTATTTATTCAAATACTTTGTGTTGTAAAAACTATTCACGAAGCTTGAATAGAAGAGAAGTTCTAGTACCTTATGGATGAACAGATTTTCATCCATACACCAATCTCTTATAGAACGAGCATTGCCCGTGTAAAATATAAGACTTTTCAATGTTCTGATTGGGAGCCCATATGAGCCTTCGATTTTACGCCCTTACGCTCTTGTCCCACATCCTTCCAGTAAACTGTTCTCATGGCTCCGTGTATTGTTGCGCATTTCATATGCTTCCTTTGACTCGGGCTTGTTGTCATTCCATTTACCTAGTCCGACCTAAATTTTGTGCATTACACAACAGAACAAACGTAACGTGTGTGGAATTGTGGGTAGAGGAAGCAACATACCACAACCTACGCCAATTTTCCACATCTTCACACCTGTCATTCTAGCATTGCTTTAAATATAATCAATTCTTAATCACCTAAAGTGGCAATCTGGTGGTGAGCAAGTAATTTTTTAATCTTATTTAGTAAATGTAAAAAAGTAATCACATAAACATACGCCTTTATAAATGATCAGAAGTTAATTTATCAAAATCTCATCCATTGTTTAGAGACGACGACGAAGAATATGCCAACATCTTCAATTTCCAACCCTAAGATTGAAATTTATGATTAAAAGGTTGATTAATCCATTGATTCCAATAGGGGGACGCCTATCAATGTACTTACTCGCCACTACACTGCTCATGTTGTTAAGGGTTGGTTCTAAACATGGGGTCGTTAGAATCGCTGATAAATTTATTATATAACATGATTACAGAATTCCAATAACAAAAAACTAGGCCACAAGCACTATGTGCCCCATTAAGATCTGGATATCATCTACTATCCCAAATCAATTTTTCGATAAAAGTTCCATACGTCCTAAACAAATAAAATGGAGGACAAACAAGGAATTTGTGATGTAGAAAGAGAACAACTTACCCTGATTAGTGAACCAAGTTGTAAAACGGAACCTGCACACAAACAAACATTGCTAACTTTAATGAGTTTTCCAAGTCGTTCCCTCACTCCCATAGTTGTTTGTCCTATCCAATTGATAGGTATATAAAACAAGGCATGACCAAAGTTGTTCCTTACCATAATATGCTTCCTAATTGCTTTCTAGGCTGCCCTTGGAACCATCGATTGTTTCTACGCTCCAAAATATAGACCACCATCCCTCCGAACATGAATAACCCCGCCATTAGTAGCCACATTTCAGTGGTGAAAGGTTTCGTAAAAACCCAGCCCAAACTAATGGTATCCTGATCTTTCAATGGAACAACTTCCACTAAACCAGAATCTAAGTAAGGTTGTGCAAACAGTACTTCTTGAGAACATTTTGATGTGATGGAGAAGTCTCCTACTGTTGCATCCAGATTATAAACAACCAAAAAAAGAAGACAACATGAAAGATATGAGAATGTTTGAGTAATGCTTGTTGCTACTTCTATTATAATGTTACTCACCTTTTTAGTAATGCTTGTTGTTGCTTTCTATTAGTAATGTTTGAGTAATGCTACTCACCTTTTTAGTACTACTTGTTGCTACTACCAATGCTACTCACCTTTTTAGTAATGTTTGAGGTTGCTACTTGCTAATGCGACTCACCTTTTTAGTAATCTTTGAGTAATGTTTAAGGTGTTGACTAGTTGTTGTTCAAAATCATTTCTGAATGTAGAAATGGATTCAGTATGCTGACCAACTCTTGAAGTATTCAAATTATATAAAAATAATCACTCAAAGAATCCAACAATTTCTTATCGATTTTTCGAGCAAATGTCCCCCAAAAAAATCATCATTTCCTAAAACATTTAGCCTACAACATTTAACAATCACATGTCAAAATTACCTCGAAGATTGTCTCCTATTCCACCCAGGAATTACGATTTTGTCTCACATGGAAATCGTCTACTCGATTATTGATGGAGAGGGTCCCAATGTGGAAAAATTGGTACTTTATTGCAGAGGCATTTGTAAACGATGATAACATTGCAGTATTAATGACATGTAAAACTAGCCTACTTTCTAACCGGTGAACCTGAATATTCAAGAAAGATTTATATTAATATTATTAATAAGATTCATAGAGAAGGCAAATGTGTAAGTAATTGAATGAAAGTTTTTATATAAAAATTATAAAGACATTATAATTGAAATTATTTTATTTGAAAATTTTGAGGTATAATTTTTTTTTTAAGTTTTGCATTTCAAAAGAGGTTTTCACCTTGAAAGATTTGATTAATCTCAATATTTGATGGATCAAAATTTAAGATGGATCTAGATTGGTTTAGTTATTTTATTAAGAATAAAGTGGATTATAATAAAAGTATTATGTAGTAACCAACATGAAAATAAAGTACAAATAATCTAGACATATGAATAAAGAGGAAATTTGTGTGATAAGCTTCTAGCTACTATTTTATCCTTGTCTTCCCTAGAAAAATTAATTATAATTTTAATGGTTTTAATTTATTCTAATGATTGATCTCAATTAAAAGAACTAATAATGAAAAAACTAAAGCTTTCACGAATATTTCTGTGAATTTTTTTTATTATATTGGAATGCCAAAATCCCATTCCAAATTTTTAATTTGGAAGGAATTAATGCCTAAAATTATTAGGTTACTTAGTTTGTTTGTGTTCTGAACCTAAAATTATTTTTCTATTTATGTTTACTAAACATAAACCTATGATGAATCTATACTTTAAAGTTTAGACTTTAAACGTCTATTTAGAATTTAAACATCTATATAAAATAAATGAATGATCCAGATTTTATGAGCAGAACAAAATGAATACAGATTATTAACATGTACTTAACACAAAATAACAGAGATATAGTCAAACTGGTTTTCTATTCAATAAGGAAATAAGCTGAAACTATAAAATGCAGCAGAAACAAGCTTGTTGAAATGGTGGCGACTTATCTCTGAGAAGAGATGTGACAGTTGCGTTCATTCACAAGAAGATTATTACAATGAAGCTCTCAAGGATTTTTTACAATAAACAGGAATGAAAAAAACCCTAGACATCCAAAAACCTAACCCTAGGAGATGAAGCGCCAAAAGTCATGTGGGCCCCATTTGAGTAAGTTAGTACATTAACTTCCTGGGGTCATAACTTTTGCATACGATCTTCGTTTTAGGCGTATGATAGCCCGTTGGAAAGGTATCATCGAGGAGATTCATTTTTAGGGCCCAATCATGCCTTTGATTATAATTAAGAAGCTCTATCCCAAAAAAACTTCATTTAGGCCCTCAAAATGGCCCCGGAAGTTAAAACTGCTAAAAATAGTAAATTGCCAAAATTGCCAGAAAATTGTTTTGAGCTAGTTGGAAAAGGTGGGTGGCCACCAATATCCACTTGGATCAATCCTCCCTCCTTAGGAAGCAATGGTATCCATTGCGTTGAGGTCCCCCATCAGATGAGGAAATTTCTGTTGAATTTGGCCTCGGGTGAGCCACTTGCCTTGGTGCAGGCACTACCCTGCTTTAACGACACGATAAAGCTGGATCCTTTGTTGTCGAGTGCCCTTGATCGTTGTGTCCACAATCTGATCATTGGATGCATGTTCTATGCAGTTAGGGTTGAGTTCTGTTGGTGTCATTTGTTCTGCTACTTCTGAGGTGTCCAATAATGGTGGGAAATAAGGGTGAAGGAGATCCACGTTGAACATTGGGTGCGGGCCAAGGAAATGAGGAATATTGAGTTGCAAATAATTAACCCCCATGGCCTTGGTGATGGTGTGCGTCCCATAATGGAGTGGGAGAAGCTTTCGATGGGGTCCTGTAAGGCATTCTTTCTGCAAATGCAACCAAACTTTGTCGCCCACCTAAAGCTTATGTGGCACCCGATGTTGATCATGGCGTTGTTTGTACTTGTCATTGGACTTCTATAGGATATCCTGAACCTGTTGGCGAATGTGTTGGATCCGCTCAATGAACCAGGTGGCTTTGTCAGCTTCAATTGGAGCAGAAGATGAGTCGGTCGAGGTGACCGCAAGGGGAAGTGCAACATGTAGGTGACCCAATGGTTGGAATCCCAACCCCACCTAAAAGGTGTTGTGGCCGGTTGAGCTATGCAGGGCTCGGTTGTAGCTATGCTGGACATATGGAAGGCTCTCATCCCATGTGTGAGGGTGCTGTGAATTATACATGCGAAGGATATGCACAATCATTCGATTTACGACCTTGGTTTGGCCATCTGTCTAAGGGTGGAAGGTTGTGGATTTGGTGAGCTTGGTGTCTAGCAGTGACCAGAGGCTCGACTAGAATGTGCTGAGAAATCAACTGTCTCGATCTGAGACAATGGTTTGTGGGATTCCAAAATGTACCCAGACTCGTTCAAAGAAGAGCTTAGCAGTGGCCTCTGTTGTGATGTTCTTCTTGTAGGAAACCAAAATTTCAATCTTAGGAAAGCGATCAACAACCACAAAACCACAATCGTTTCCCCGCTTGTTGGACGGGAGGCCCGACATGTAGTCCATTGAGATGGATTCCCATGGCCTGTCAGGAGTAGGAAGAGGGGTGTACAGACCTTGTTTCTTAGTGGTCGGTTTGGCAATCACGTAGGTTGTGTAAGACCTGATATACTTCCTGACCTCCTGTCAAAGTTTCGATCAGTAGAAATGTTTATGTAGCATCGCCACTGTCTTTTCTACGCTGAAGTGTCCTGCCACCTAACTGTAGTGGGCTTCCCATATCAACTTCACTCGCTCGCTTGAAGGAACATAGATATGGCCTAGACGACACAACAACCCATCCTGAAGATGGAAATTATCGACAACTGCGTTTCCCCCCAACATTTGGTAGGTGGTGGTGAAGTCTGGGTCTGTCTCATAGAGTTGGGGCCATCTAGAGGTCTCATGGCCGTAAGAGTCTAGCATCGTGGTGAGTGTCGCAACTGGCAGTCTACTGAGGCGATCAATGACCCGATTGGGGCTTCCTGTTTTATACTTGATGTTGAGGTGGAATTGCTGCAAGTATGTGGACCAATTTTGATGGCGGTCATTTTGCAATTTTCCTTGTGTCTGCATGAACTGCAGTGGCTTATGATCAGTGTGGATGATTGTCTCCTTCCCAAGAATGTAGTGTCTCCACTGGCGGTAGACTTGCACAATGGAGTACATTTATTTTTCGTAAGTAGGGTACTTACGGACAACATCTGATAGTGTCTCACTATGATAGGCCACAGGGTGGCTGTGCTGAGTGAGAACGGTGCCCACAACATAGTCAGAAGCATCTGTCTCGATCTCAAAGGGCTATTGCAGGTTTGGAAGTGAAAGTACTGGGGCTGAGCACAAGCACTGCTTCAAATAATCGAACGCTTGTTGTTGGGACCGGCCCCACGCAAATTTCGCCTTACCACCACCCCTGGTTATTTGGCTGAGGGCCCATGGAATATGGGAGAATCCCAACACGAACATGCGGTAGAAATTGGCAAGGCCCAAGAAGCTCCGGAGCTCAGTGAGTGTGGTTGGGGCTGGCCAGTCACGGATGACTTGGATCTTGGCTGGATTCACATGTATGCCATGTTGATCAACGATGTAGCCCAGGTAATGGACCTTGACCATGCTGAAGGAGAATTTTTCCAAGTTGGAATATAGCTTGTGTTGTTGCAGGGTGTGCAAAACCTATTGAATATGCTGCAAGTGTTCAGCCCAAGTATTGTTGTAAATGAGAATGTCATCCAGATACACCACTACAAAATTATTGGTGAATGGTTGCAAGATATCATCCATCAACCTCATGAAAGTGGCTGACGCATTTGTCAAACCAAAGGGCATGACCAACCATTCAAAAAGGCCTTCCTTCGACTTGAAGGCGGTCTTCCATACATCTGTCTTTTCTATTGGGACCTGGTGGTATCCATACTTTAGATCAATCTTACTGAAGTATTTGGCCCACGTGAGTTGATCAAGGAGGTCGTCGATTCAGGGAATCAGGTATCGGTTTCTGACTGTGATTTTATTTAGAGCCCGATAATCAATGCAGAGTCGCCAAGTTCCATATTTCTTTTGTAGAAGCACGATTGGGCTCCTGCAAGGTGATGAGATGGGACGTATGTGCCCCTTGTGGAGAAGTTCTTGGATCTATCACTTGATCTCTTCATTCTCTAACAGAGAGTGGCAATAGACTGGCCCATTGGGAAGCGGTGCTCCGGGGGTCAGATCGATGGGGTGCTTGACCTGGTAGTGTAGAGGTACCCCGATAGGTGAGGAGAAGATATCCGAGTATTCTTCCATGACCTTATCTACTTGATTATACTGTGTGGAGAGGTCGGATGCAGAGACCCTAGATGTGGCTATGATATTTCACTTATTCTAAGAGCAAATCACGAAGAAGACAAACTTCCCCGTCTGAGAGATGACCTTCCTGCATTGCTTAGCAGAGATCAAGGAAATAACACTAGGTGGGACTGCCTCGAGTATCCTGTACAATTTCCTGTTCAAAGTAATAATAATACTACGAGGCCTAGAATCATATAAAACATGTTGTTTCCATAAATAAGGTTGTCCCAAAATAACATCACAAACTTCAAGAGGAGAAACATCACACAATACCTCGTCTTTGAAGGGATTGATGTCGTACGACAGTCAACACTGTTGGCTGACATGGAGATTTCTTCCTTGGCAGAGCCATCCAATGGTGTAGGGTTGTGGGTGCGGTGTTGTCGACAGGGTCAACCGCTTGACAACCTCTGCTGAGATGAGGTTCTTCTGGCTACTGCTATCAACGATGAAGTGCAGCGGGGTGCCGTTTACCCACATCTATGAATGGAAGAGGCGCTCTCCTTCTTCTGGCTTGTCTGGTTCACGAGGTTGGAGCTTGGTGGTAGCAACGGCAGCACCAGGTTCCGCATAAATGATTTGTCTTCCCCTTTCTGGTTCTGGCTCAGAGTCAGAAGCCACATCTGATTCAGAGGCTTTCACTTCGACCACCAACGACTTCTTTGAGCGGCAGTCAAGAGTGTTATGCCAAGGGCTCTTATGGAAGTCGCACCACTTCCCCGTATCTTTCTTTGTCTTTTCGGTGTCCTTCTTTGCTTGTGGCTTGGACTGGTTGTCCTGATATTGTCCATATTTTCTCTGTCCTTTGTTCTATGGGTTGGAGCCGCCATTTCTTATCTTTTGTTGTGAGGGTTTCCCAGGCCCAAATTGTCGCGTCTTTTGTTTGAGCTTTTGCTAGATTTTGACGGCATATTGGTAGGTTGGGAACAAGGATGAGATGTCAAGAAATTCCATTTCGGTCTAGATGTATCTATGTAGAGCACCGTGATACTTGAGCACCAGATGTCACTCTGAATCTTTGATACCCAGCTTGGTGCGCAAGGTATGGAAGATATTTGTGAAATCTGACACTGCTTGGTGTCTTTCTTGCCGCAGTGTGGTCCATTTGGTATACAAGTCGTCATAACTTTCGATAGGGTAGTAGTGTTCCTTAATAGCATCCCTGAAGGATTCCCAAGTGGTCGTGACTGTAAATAATGAGGGTTCCTTTGTTTCCTTTTTCTCACAGAAGGTTTCCCACCAATCTTTGACATGGGGAATGACTTTGAGGAGAACAAAAGTAATCTTTTATCTATTCGAAAAGTTATGGACAGAAAAATACCCTTCTAGTAGATTCAACCACTTGTCTACAACATATGCGTCTATCTGACCTTCAAATGTAGGAATATAGAAGTTTATTTGTATCTTGAAGGGAGCGACGCCTCCGCTCGAAGAAGATGCGTCGCCTGTTGCTAGTTACCGAAGGATTTGTGTGAAACTATCCATCATCTTGTTCCTTTGTTGCATGAGGGCTTCCTCAATCAACAGTTTGAAAGGATCTCCTATCTCGTCATCTTTATTTTCTCCTACCATGAGAGGTCGCTTGGGCGTACGAGAGCTTTTGTCCTCAAGAGAAACAAGCTCGAGACCCAACTCTTTGTAATCCGACCTCGTTGGGGACATGCATTAAGACGATAAGGAGTAGACTGCTTTGATACCACTGATCCGGATTTTATGAGCGGAACAAAATGAATACAGATTATTAACAGGTACTTAACACAAAATAACAGAGATACAGTAAAATTGGTTTTTTATTTAATAAGAAAATAAGCCGAAACTATAAAATGCAGTGGAAACAAGCTTGTTGGAATGGTGGCAGCTTATCTCTGAGAAGAGATGCGACGGTTGTGCTCATTCACAAGAAGATTGTTACAATGAGGCTCTCAAGGCATTTTTACAATAAACATGAATGCCAAAAATGTTAGACATTGAAAAACCTAACCCTAGGAGAAGAAGCGCCAAAAGTCATGTGGGCCCTCTTTGGGTAAGTTAGTACATTAACTTCTCGGGGTCGTAACGTTTGCATACGATCTTCATTTTAGGCATCTGATAGCCCGTTGGAAAGGTATCATTGAGGAGATTCATTTTGGGGGCTCAATCATCCATTTGGTTATTGTTATCCCCGATATATAGGGATAACTAGGAGATCATGTCTCGAGGCCACATGATCCCAGACATGGAGTACGAGAGCAGATTGACTTGAGCATGGCCCTTGAGGGCCCATCTTTTCTTCTTCTCAGCCAGACTTGTCCTACCAGCAGTACCAACCTCCATCACTACCGGCCTGGGCTTGCATCAGAAAAGGCTCTTGCTCCTTGAGGTAATTGGTCCGATGTATCATGGTATGTGTCATATTTGATCATTACAACCTTCTTATGTATGCATTAGATCTCTTTCATTTCAGATAACTGCTTGGATCTTACACTAATCTACTTGACCACTGTTGGGGTGATTGATTGGGTAGCCTAGCAAGTTGGTATTCATGGGTTTTGGTTAGCCACCAAAGGGGGTTTGCAGAACCATCGTCCGTTACCCTCATATTATCACTCTTACGTCTTAAAACCCCGCTCATCCATCCCATTCCCCTAGTCTGGCCATTAGGAGGACCATCCAGGGTACATCTTGTCTTGTGGGAAGAAGGGGCTAAAGGCCCAGGGGGTAAAAGCAGCTGGTAAGAGATAAAATCCATAGGAAAAATGAAAACCTAGAGATGCTTCCCCCAAGGGATCCCCGAGAAGGCAATAAAAAGCCTCTCGATAAGAAACTAAGGGACCCTAAGAAAATGATAAATAAATAAATGCAATACCTAACCAAGAGGATGGGAGGTCTCATCACGAGCTAGCCCATTATGTTCATAGGTATTTAGCGGTATGACAATGCCACCATCTGGTCACCAAACCAGGGCAGTGACCTTTGGTTGCATGGACAAAGGAAGGGGGGTCTCATCACAAGCCAACCCTCTCATTTCTGCGAAGATACTAGTGGGTAACGTTGTCCGCTCTGGCCACCAAGCCAAGGCAGTGTCTTCTTCATCAAGGCTTGTAGTAAAAATGCAAATAAAGAAAGATAAGGCAATAAGGGCTTGGAAAAAGTGCATCCATGACGGGTACAACTCGCCTCCTACAAAGGCACCCACAAACGACACCAGCCCTAGGTCTGACTATGACTAGACATCCCTAAAAACCACATCACATCGCTATACATGGTTTGAATGACCCTTTGAGGAAAATTTCCATTTCTTGTGGGTATTAGCCCAATAGGTTTCCCTTTTGGTCTTCCTAGCTTTGTATAGTGGGTCTGTGTAGTGTCTTTGAGCTCTTAGAAGATTTGTTAGGGATGTTATGCATATATTTGATAAATTTAATGATGAAATATGATTTACATTGCTATGATGTCTAGGACTAATGAGCCCATGGAGGGCGTAGTCTTTGATGTGCAGGACCAGACCCGACGGACAGGTACCAGAGGATCGGTGCACATAGGGAGATGATTAGCTCGGACCTCCATGGGGCTGAAGAGCCCATCATATGGACGTTGGGATGGCAGAGGCAGGACAGGGTTGTGACAAGCCCTTGCACAGAGAAGAAGAAGGACGCCCTCATCAGGACGTTTTGGCATAGATCTAGCCCATGGGGATCATCCCCTTGCAGTTGGGACGCTGACTTTGATGATCAAGACGCCACCCAGGGCATCTTGGATGTTTTCTGGAGCATGTGGCAGCATGATGGGCTTCTTTGGCACGTGTGGCAGGTTGCATAAGCCCCAGGAGGGGCAACGTTTTGCTCAGTGGATGATGATTATGCCCCAACAGGGCCAACATCTCCCCTTTAGGGGCCTGACGTCTCATTATTAGCTCATGTTTTGGCATTTTAGCATGTAAAAGTGACAAATGATTAAGATATTGTAATGTCAGCCATGTCGGTTGTTTTATTGACCTATTTTGTAAATTAAAGGTCAAAGTATCATATAAATAGAGGACGTTTTCTCCTCATTTGGATCATAACATAACTTGCTCTCATTTGAGAGATCATTTCTTAGCTTTTGTTCTTGGTTTATCTTCTCTTGGAGTGAGGCGCAACCTCTTGGAAGGACTATTTTTTGGCAAAGTGGTGCTTTATACTATTGGAAGGTTTACAACTAGGGAATGGTTAATGCTTCTTCATGAAATTGTAAGTGTTTTCTCTTCAAAACTTCTTGAGTGAATGGTTGTAGATTAAATATCTTGCATGCATTGTCACAATTTTCTTAATCTTCAAACCCTAGGGAGCCAACACACAAGTAGGTTGTGGCTTTATGTCCCCATAGTATAAGCTTTTAGCCATTTGATTTGAGAAGGTTTAGCCTAGCCATAGCTACACTAGCCATCTCTTGTCTTGAGCTAGTTTTAAGCATAAATTGAAGAAAGAAGGTGTCCTAGGCCTAATTGAATTTACACCTAGGGTTTACTTCTAGGGTTTTGAAAAAAGCCTTGCCATAGCAACACTTTTCAGCCATAGGTTTGTGCTTCTAAGCTAGCCGTTTTGCCAAGGAAGTCTTAAAGAGAGGAGTGAAAGTTCTAGGCCTAGCTTTAGCTACACCTAGGTAAATCTTTCCTTCTTAGGGTTTAGGGTTGGTGGCCTTGCCATAGCAACACCATCAAACCCTAGTTCTCTTGTCTTTGAGTTTAAGTCCTCCCTAAACCATTAGTCTCACTTCAAGTTGACTCCATTAACCCAAGGCACTAGTCTAGGAATGATTTTGAAGCCTGTTATGCCTTAAACTCTTTTCAAACTACCTTCAATTTGAAACCCTAACTAACCTAGCGTCTAACCCTAGCTAGTTTTGACACTAACCCTAATAAGGTGACGTCCTGGCTGATTTTAACTCTTGTTTGGATAGAAAGGTTCGGCCTAGTTTCCTTATCATAGCCGTGGAGTTTATTTGCCCTTTTGCTGGTTGAATTTGTCAAAACGCCACTCCTTGGCTAGCTAACCCCAAACTGCAACAAGTTTTATATAGGTGACGTCATACCTTGTTTAATCTCTTGTTTTGACCTCAACGTTTTGACTTTGTCACCTCCTTTTGATTGGTTTTGAGCTATTGATTTCATTTGTAAGMTTATTTGGTAGAACATTGTGCTCTTTTCCTTTCAAATTGACTTGTTGATAGGGCTGACGTCATAGTGACTGCAGCAAACTTATAGAGGTGAYGTCACATCTTTTAGACCTCTTGCATAGCATGCAACGTTGTGACTTCTCTCACCTCCTTTGATAGGCATTGAGATATTGATTGCATTTTACAAGCTTATTTATGAAAACGTTCTACTCTTTGTCTTAATTTTGACCTAATTTTGAGCTTGACGTCATCATCATTGTAGCAACAATATATGTGACGCAACAACATTACATGTGTGAGCTAATTCGAGATATCTATTGCATTGACATTTAATACAAGGACTTAATTGTGAACGTTGGATGCTTTTATCTCTATTGCTTTATTGAAGAAGTGATATAAACTATTTGTCTCTTTTAAGCCATCATTGAATTCGTCAATAATAGCATTGACCTTTTGCTCATATATGTTAAAGGATAGTCATTGATTTCATGAAGTACTAACCCACTGCAAGCATATTCTAGTTTTCTCTGTTTTGTCTTGCAAACAGGTGCATCATCAGTGGATTTCTCTCCTTGACTATCTCATTTGGGAAGCAATCTGTGAAAGGGAACTTCTTTGACTTGGTCCATTACCCTTTAGCCTTTCATTAACCCAGATTGCCTAGGGACGTCTCCCTTGGACTAGCCCTCCTAAATAGAAAGAGCCCCCCATCGAGGTGACAGTGGGTGGGGAAGCTCCTGTTACGCCGGTTTCAAGCCCTGACTCAAGCTCTTTAGACCTTCCTACAAACCGTGCGATAACAGTTATCATTGAGAAGCTTGATCCAGAAAAACCTTCATTTAGGCCCTTAAAATGGCCACGGAAGTTAAAACTGCTAAAAATAGTAAATTGCAAAAATTGCCAGAAAATTGTTTTGAGCCAGTTGGAAAAGGTGGGTGGCCACCGATATCCACCTGGATCAATGAAGGCTCGTATCATGTACACCTTGATTCAAACAAGGTCTGCATGGTAGCTTAGTCCTTGTCGGTCAAGTTTTGTGGATCTGTACAGTTATGTCCCTATGTTATCTAGAAGCGAAGATTAGGCCTCTGAGTAAGAAGAATTTTGGCTTAACATTCATCGATTGGATGATTTTTAACTCCTCGCCTCACAACAAATAAAATATAGATGTGTGACTAACCTGCCATGCTAGTTTATGAACTCATTAAATAGCTAAAAAGTTTACCGAATTGACAAATAGTGGTCCATTTAATTTTTTGACGTCCTATGAATCTGGACCCACGCACGAGACAATCCGACGGCCTATGAATCTAGACCCTCAGATTCGTCACCCCCCGCCAAATCCATTTGATGTGGTGAGATGGAAGATCACAGTCGTCCAATAATATTGAATTCAATTTCAAAAGAAAGGCAGGTAGGAGGGAGACGACGAGGAATAATATGCGAACATGAGCAACAAAATTGTACTTACAAGCATTTGAAAAACCTCCATGTGAAGTTGAAATCCATTCATTCATCTAATCCCTCAATTTAATCCTCTTCTACTCACCAAACCACTACTTGATTTATTTGCCCTTCTTTGTCGAATTTTTGTTGCTACACTCTATGATTTATGAAGGCTTGGGGACACTTTTCCAGGCAATAATTTTTCTGGGCCCATTCCCATTGCGTTCGACTAGTTGAGGAAGTTGCAGGCACTTAATCTCTTTGAAAATTAGTTGAGTGGGACTATCCATGGATTTCTAAGCAATCTGATAAATTCGATGGAACTGAATTTGGCCATTAATCCATTTGACAGTGGCCATATTCCTGTGGAGATTGGGAAATTGACTAAGCTGCAGAATCTATGGTTGATTAGGTGTAATAAATCTATGGGTGAATGCCATTATAGCTCATGGACGATGAAATGGACAACAAAGTACATTGTTAATATCGGGCAAAGAAAAAATACATAATGGAGATTGACATGGTGATTTTCTGTGAATACGACATGACAAGCAATTTAATACCATTATAACTCATGGACAGTAGCTTTGAATGCGCACTGCCACCCAACCAATAACACTTCAAAGTTGAGGTCCAAAAAATTGAAGAAAAATAATTATTTTATTTAAATAAAAATAATTTTTTAATCTCCTATGTTTAACTTTGAAAATAATTTTTTTTACGGTCAAACCACCCACTAATAGCTAGTCAACCCATCGATTCATCGCTATTAGTCCCCACCCACTAATAGCTAGTCAACCCATTGAGTCATTTACTATTAGTCCCTTGGCAGGGACTAATAATAGTATGATTAAAGTAATAGTATGAGTTGTTTGACACTAACTTGAATTATGAAGACTATGTTAGGGTAAAAGTATGCTTTGTTTGGCAATGCCTTGAGTTATGAGAATAGTCATCATAACTATCCGAAACTATGCTTTGTTTCCTCAATTATGAGGGTAGTCATTATCCTCGCTAACTAACATTTTCATCAAACAATTACATAGAAATCACCGTCACTTTGATGAAAACAATTACATCTATATCCATATAAGCCGAGGAAAAGTCATCGTCGCATACTAAAAATAATGAATGTTCAAGCATCATATTCTCTTAAGCCTTCATACAATTCACAACTATTGAAAATCATTACAATTTGGTGACTTTAATCAAGGTTAGCGTTCTCGTGGACTTATTATCAACCATTAAGAAATAAAATCATATTACACTAAAACACTGGGATTATGGGAAGGATGATGCACTAAATGAAAAGCAAGGTTTATTACAGGTTTTAGTGTAGTACTATAATCTTTTATATGTAGTATCAAAGGCTTCTAGTGGAGGTATTTGTGGAAGTGGTTGATGGAGGTTTTTATTAAAAAAAATTCTTCATTGCACCACAATCATATAAGCTCACCTATGTTTCAAAATAAAAAGCTAAGTGACCAAAATTACTTCGATGTTGCCGAATCTTATACTTATCCATGTTTGAATTTTTATATGGTCATAAGAACAAACACAAAAGAAGCCCACAAATATATACTAAATATATATGGTAAAACCTTTAAAAACTGAAATATCCATCTAGCAAGAAAAAAAAACTGTGTTATGTCTTACATTAGTCAAAATTGATTCGTAATTGAATGAATCGAATATTTTTATCTTCAATGCATTTTTTTTTAGATTTTTTATAACCGATCAATTCTATCATCACCCTCATGTAAGAGGCCTAGTGATTAGGAGGGCATGCTAAGAATGGAAAATATGCTTCACCCTTGTGTTTTCTATAGAAAATGTAAGAGGCCTAGTGATTAGGAGGGCATGCTAAGAATGGAAAATATCCTCCACCTTCGTGTTTTCTATAGAAAATGTAAGAGGTCTACTGATTAAAATGTAAGAGGCCTAGTGATTAGGAGAGAATGCTAAGTGATTAGAAGAACACGCTAAGAATATCAAATATGCTCTAGTCAAATAACTACTTCAATTGTTGATTATGGTAGTGGTTGACTCAAGACTCTAAGTCAATTGACACTATGCAAAAAACACATATTTGTAAACAAGAGGCATATTGTCTATCATTATCCTCGTTAGAGAAGTTAAACACTCTGTATTATTGGGATTGGATCGACCATGCTTTGTTTTCTAAATTATGAGGGTAGTCATTATGCTCGCTAACTAACGTTTGCATCTATATAGAAATCACGGTCACTTCATCTTCAACTAAGAATTCAACCTAACGTTTAAACTAGTTGTAATTAACTCTCGTTTATGGCTAAACAACAATTACGTTTATATCCATATAAGCCGAGGAAAAATCACCGTAACAGTAAAGCAAACTATTGTAACTCGATTCAAAATCAACCAAAGACTTTTTATTCCGAGAACATAAGCATAAAAAAGCCTTAAAGACTTCAACAATTTTTTGATTTAAAAAAAATCTTTTTATTCCGAGAACATAAGCATAAAAAAGCCTTAAAGACTTCAACAATTTTTTGATTTAAAAAAAATTCTTTAGTGCCAAAGAATCACAGGAATCCGAATGAAAAAGAATACCAGATAATCGACGAGCTCCGTTGGTAAGGTTTGAGATAATCCAAATTTCCCCCTTTTGCGCTGAGCTTACCATATAATCGACGAGCTCTATTGGTAAGGTACGAGATAATGATAATTCCCCCCATCTACGTTGAGCTTCTTCAAAGTTTGATTTCTTGATTCTGCACTGGCTTAGTGGTTGGTTGGTAAGGATTTTAATCGTGAAACCATTGCAAGTCATTCTCAACGCTTGGTTGGTAGCTTGGTTTAAGTGCAATGAATTCATAGTAGCTTATCTACGTCAAGTCTCTGGCGGCGACGACAGATAATTAATGCATCCAATGTTGACAACATGTGGGGGTTAGTGAGATAGCACAAATGCTGGGTCACCGAAAAGCTACCTGTGGGAGGTCGGAGGGATGCAAAGGCATGTTCATCATCTTGGAGCATGAAACCATTCCCCTGCATCAATTGCTACATCAAGTATTTTTATTCACCTAGGAACCATGCAGTAAGCTGATCATTGGCTTAGTGTATGGTGGATAAGGTTTGTCATAAGCTATAGTCTAAATGTTCTACGAAATGACTCTTTTCTGTTAGATCCATAGATTTAAGTGATTATTTTTGTATGATTCAAGTCCCTTAGGAGTTTTTTCAGCATGATGAATCCATTTCTACATTCAAAAATAGATTTTAAACAACAAAAATAATAATTTTGTGCACATACTAAAAAATCATTTCGTAAAATAATTAAACAACACCCTTAGGAATAATGGGGAACCATTTTCATTTATTCACATTGTCATAAGATAATCCCTTGGTTCCCAAGGAACTTAGTTAATAAACTTAATATGTTTTTTTTCTTAATATGTCTTTATTTTTTATTTTTCCTTAATTACCCCGAAAGACGTATACCTATTGAAGATGGGCACAATTAATGATCTTTTAATTATAAAAATTAATCTTATGGCTAGCAATTGAAGATGCTGGCATATTCTTAGTCGTCCTCCTAAATCAATGAATGAGATTTCATGTTTATAACTTTCTTGCATTTTTTAATGCTTACGTATCCTTGTTTACTTTTTCACATTTACTTAATATGATTAATATTTTACTGCCATTATCAATGATTGCCACGTTTACCTAATTAACAAAAATTACAAAAATACCAGAGAACGCGAGCGAATAGCGACATATATACAACAAAGAGAATTATGAGAATTATAAAAAAATACCGAAAGAGTTTTTCTGTCCGATTTCAAAGAAATTCATGTCGGATCCCGTTAGAATCCGTGAGTCTCACATCACCTATGATCGAAACTCGGTAAAATATTGGCACAAGCTAGAAGATGCTCTGCCCGATCTGAAAATGAAAAATATAATTGAGGACTGGTTCTCCCACTACGACCTCGACCCTCCCTTCAACTTCATCTTCAAACAACCTCGTGATACCGATAGATTCTGTATCGAAGCAATGCAAGAGTTCACTTTTACTCGAATTAGAGAGTGCAATCAAAAGCAAGCCTTAACTAATGAAAAACAGAGGATGCATCTTGTGCGTGGCCATGCTAGGAGATAATCTTTCTTTATAAAAGAATAAAGGGTTCTATCATAATCCCGGATTGATACTTCGGATTCCTAAT
>JASDQU011402612.1:18088-30759 GCA_032191745.1 Picea mariana | reverse complement strand
AACTTGGACAATTCTCAGAGGAACCAAAGCGCATCAACACTAGTACATATGCAGGGTGTCAAGGGCCTTCTTCTTGGCTCTAGTCAGCTGGAACCTGAGGAGGAATGCGTGGGCTGCCAAAGGACGCGAATTCAGATGGGAGCGCTCAGCTCCACTCTAACATTTGAACTTGAAACCCTCTCTCAACACAGAGACCTGATTGAAAGGCTTCAAGATGAAAGTTATGCCCAGGGGAGTCAGATTGAAGAGCAACGTAGCAGTATGGAGATAATGCAGCGCCGTTAATATTAGCTTGAATGAACTCATCAACAGCCAAGCACACCGGAAAGCACCCAAGGAGCGTCCAAGAATATAAACTCAATCATAGTCAACCAAATTCCGGACCTCAACAAGCCCCATCTAGACTCAATTTGGGAACAGCAGGGGCATTCAAAGATCAAAATGGAACCGGGTAGTTGAGTTCTTTTAAAATTCAGATGTCATGTTTTGCTTTTCAATATATATCAACGGAGTATTTTATAGATTGTATTCTGCGAAATACAATCAATGCAGTATAGCTAGGGAAGGTGGAAACTCTATGAACACCAATTTTGTTTTAGTATTTCCAAGCTTCAAAGTCTTTACTTCTCGAAGGCCTTTAATGGCCCTTTTTTTGTAATACAGTGGATTTATCCACACTTTTTAATATATATTTCCCAGTTCTTGTAAAAAACAAATGATTTCAAACTTAAATAAAAATAACCCAGTTTACTGTTAAACTTCATAAACTGAAATACACATAACTAAGCATTGTTGCAGCGGAATAAACACAATGAACAACAATCACTCAACAATGAAATACACAGAAATTTAGGCAATGTCAAGGAAAACCCCAATGTGGGGAAACCCAATGAGAGAGATCTTTTAGTAGCTTTAGGAAAGTTGTATCAGCAGAAAATAACAAAACCCAGCAAAAGAAAACCACTTACAGCCACAAAACTGCCCCTCCAAATGCTGTCTAGAAAATTGTGTTCAATGAGTTGTACAGCCTGTATGGCCCAACTGTACCAGCACACAGAAAAACGTGCCAAAACTGTATTGCAAGGACAGCAGCCTAAAAACACCCCCAACAGCAAGGAAAAATACCAGCAGGTACCTCGATTTGTGTGTAGCAACCCAGTCTCAAAATTTGCACCTCTTTTCTCCGGTGTACGTACTATACGGATCCGTACAGTACAGCCTCCAAAACAGCAAAAACTCCAACACAGTTACACAACAAATTGCCTTGGGATTTGTGCCCTCTTTCTTCTTGGGAAATGTGCCCAGATTCTACCCTTTCCTCTTCAAACTATCTCTCTCTCAATCTTTTCTCTTGTGTCTTGCACACTACCCTAGGTATTCTCTTATAATCTAAAAGTGACCCTTCACCTTCTCCAACCCTAAATCTAATGGCCAAGATCTAATCTTGCCTTTACAAGAACAAGGGACATGATTGATTCCCTCCAAAATAAATCACTTTAAAATATTGAAGTACATTTTCACTTTATAACATAAGTGCACATTATGAGATAAAATCACTTTAATATTAGAAGGTACACTTTATTAAAAAGTCACTTACATAAAAGAACCACGTTATCACAACTTTATAAAAAGCCATTACAAAGTCAAGTGTCTAGTAGTGTAGGTACAAGGTTACTTCCGCATTCAAGACAAACATGGAGAGTACCTCACGAGCTAAAAAGCTAACACTTTTCCGGTATATGACACTAAATAATTCTTTTATTCTCTTTTTCTTCTGACTATAGCCTATGGGAATCAATATAGGCTACTGAGTCGCTCCTCCTGGAGTAATCACTCGGAAAGGGACATTACAGTGAAGAATGCTTCATAAGTAGAAGCATAATCTATAGCCATCCCAACCAACTAGGAATTAAATGTACTGCAAAGTTTGAGAGCTTCCTTTGAGGAACTCAAGAATTACAAGATGATGAATTAGATGTAAAATATTTCTTTTGTACCTGTTGATTGGATCTGTGCAAACCCTCTTTCAAACTTGGCTTCATTTTAAAGCAAGTTGGAATYTTACTCAAAAGAAGTAATATTCAAACTTTCCATCTACTTTTGAAAATGAGAATATGACCCTTGAACTGCAATATATTTTCTTGATCTACAATCTTCAACTCGAGAGATAATTAATTAAAATGGTCRATGTATTGTWGTATTAATTGATCACTATTGAGTTTTTGTACCTTGGAAAGTGRTCCCCTAGTGTTATTGAGTGCCTAACACTGAARGGGGGAAAGTGACTCTCACTCACTTTACTTTATGTTATAAAGTCAAAGTGACTTTATGAGCTTTTAATCATAAAGTGGCTTTGGAACTTAAGTTAAGGGGGAGATCTAATCTCCACCCTTGATCTTGGAATTGATTCCTAGGTTAGCCTAACGAGGAGGCTAAAGAAAAAAGTGGAGGAGGAAGAGGCATTCATTGTTCACTTTTAGAGGAAGTGAAGAGAGGAAGAGGAGAAAAGGGTTTTGGCGAGGAAGAAGGAAAAGAAGAGGGCACACTGGTTCATGAGAAGAGGACGCACCAGTTCTGAAGAAGAGGGCGCACTTGTTAAGGAGAGGAGGGCACATATGCTAAGAGGAAGAGGGTGCAAATACCAAGGAGTGTGCAGCACATGAGCTGGGTATGATTTACAAGGGAAAAAGGGCACAAACTTCAAGGCAATGCAGGCTCATCATCTTTCAAGGAGTAACTTGCTGCTGACTTGAGATAAGTTAGCTGAAGCAAATTCCTCATTTCATGTTCTAATATCTATGCTGTAACATTTCCTTAAGAATCCATGATATATTTTCCTCTTCACTAGTTTTCCCCTTGGGGGTTTTTCCAGGGTCATGTTGACCAAAAATTCATGAGCAAAAATTTTGTGGTGTGCATGTTTATTATCATCATTAAGTGTTACAAATCAGTGAGGTGTATGTATTGTTTTAATGCATGTTTAAGGAGCTAACAGTGGACAGCAAACTGTCCTTTAATTAACCCCTAAACAACAGCATTACATGAGCTTTAAATCAGTCTTGAAGGCAGCCATAAATCTGTGAAAGAACAGCCCTGTTTGTGACCATAAAACAGTCCCAAATTTTCAGACCTTTAGCAGCCTAAAGAGCCTCGAAATTCTTCATGGTATCAGAGCCAAAGGGCACAAAAGAGGGCTGGAAAATTGCAGACAGTTGGGCAGATTTTTGTCTCACCTTGGAAGCTTCAAATTCACACCTGAGATTGGTGTGTGGGCAGCAGGTTTCTTTGGTCGTTTTTTTATCAGTTGGCAGCCATGTCAGGTAGAGGGTTGAGGGTGGAGGATAGGCTAGCTGGGGCTGGCAATTGGTCTCCATGGAAAGCTAGGATAGTTTTGATTTTGAAGGAGGATGAGCTATGGGACATTGTTGAAAATCCTGTGGTACCTCCTACTAATGCAGTGAAAGACCACATTATTCCTCATGTTTCTGGTAAGGACTTTGCATTTCAGATGTGGCAGTCCTTGTGTAATCTTTACCAAATCCCTAACCAAAACCGGAAGATGGTGCTCCAGGAGAAGTTGAGGGGCACTAAGATGACGAAGACTGATTCGGTCACCTCATACCTCACGAGATTTTCTCAGATTCGTGATGAGTTGGCAGCTTTGGGGGAGGTAGTAGATCCATCTGAGTTGGTGAGGACAACCTTAAATGGCTTCTCCAAACCATGGGAGAGTTTTGTACGAGGCATTGTAGCCAGAGAGCATATGCTCAATTGGGAGAGGCTATGGGATGACTTTGTACAAATGGAGCTCAGGTTTGGCTTAGGATCTTCTACTCAACAGTGTGGTGGGGATGATGAGGGGGATCTTGCTCTTTTGGCAAAGGGCAAGAAGAAGACCAAGAAGGGTCCCAAGGGTGGGGCCAAGCAGCAGCAGAAGGGAGGTGAGCAGTAGAGGGATATGAGCAAAGTTAAATGCTTTGCTTGTAACAAGTTGGGGCACTATGTTGGACAATGTCCCAACAGGAAAAAGAAGAAGCAGGGTGGTACAGCAGCATCAACTGAGAAGGATGAGTTCACCTCTCAGTTTGAGAGGGAGATGTCATTGCTTGTCAGTTTTTCTACATTTGAGACACCATCCAATGTATGGTACATAGACAGTGGAACACCCACTCATATGTTTGGTGTTAGAGAGCACTTTACTGATCTTACAAAGTCAAGGATCAAGTTGGAGAGTGCTTGGGAATAACACCATAGTCAGGGCAGCTAGGTGTGGCACAGTTTCCTTTCAGAGAGAGTTGAGGCCACCCATGGTGTTCAGGGACGTCTTGTATGTCCCTGGGCTGAAGAAGAACTTGATATCAGTTTCCACCATTCAGGATAGGGGATTTGAGGTGTCTTTCCAAGGTGAGGAGGTCCTCATTCACCCTAAGGGGTCTAGTATCACATCAGCCAGAGTGATTGGGACTCATGATGGGAAACTGTACAGAGTCAGTTTTCAGCATTACATGCTTTGGCTAGTAGCCGCAGCAACAGTCAATTGTGTGAGCTTTGGCATAGGAGGATGGCTCACTTGCATCATGGAGCTCTGAGGGTGTTGAGGGAGATTGTGGCAGGATTGCCACAGTTTGGCACTGAGCATCAAGGGGTGTGCTCTTGGGAAGTACACCAAGACTGTCTTTTCGAACAGTGACAGAAGATCAACTGGGATACTTGATTTGGTACACTCTGATGTGTGTGGGCCCATGTCATCAGTTTCCTTGGGTGGATGTGAGTATTATGTGACATTCATTGATGACCACTCCAGGGGGACCTGAATCTATTTCCTGAAGACCAAGAGTGAGGTCTTCAAGAGGTTCCAAGCTTTTAAGGCTCTTGTGGAGAACCAGATAGGGCGAAAGATCAAAATCTTGAGGTCGGACAATGGGGGTGAGTATACCTCCACTGAGTTTGGAGACTTCTGCACCCAAGAGGGTATCAAGAGATAGTTGACTGTTCCTTACAACCCCTAGCGGAATGGGGTTGCTGAGAGGAAAAACAGGGCTATTGTTGGTGCAGCGAGATCTATGTTGCATGATCAAGGGTTGCCATTTTTCTTATGGGTTGAGGCTTGCAGTACTGCAGTGTATCTGCAGAACAAGAGTCCACATAGAGCTCTCGGTAGCAAGACTCTTGAGGAGGCCTTCACTGGGAGGAGGCCAGATGTTGGACACCTTCGCATATTTGGGTGTCTGACTTTCTCTCATGTCCCTTCTAAAAAGAGGACAAAGTTGGATCCCACAACAGAGAAAGGGATCCTTGTTGGATACAGCGGGGTCTCAAAGGCCCATCGGATCTACATACCAACACTAAGGAAAGATGTTAGATTCGAGGAGGATAGAGCCTTTTGAAGATATTGTGAGTTGAGAGATAGAGTTGAGGAGGTCCCACAAATGCAGGATGATACATCACAAGGGACACAGCCTCAGGTGTCTATTACACCGAGTTCAGGGGTGATTGGTCCACCCAGTACAGCTACAGGATCACAGATGACTGGTACACAAACCACAGGTGCACATGCTTCGGGATCTCAGACATCTATGGTGAGATCTATGGATGAGACTAAGGAGCATGAGGGTACTGCTCCACAGGAGGTTACTTCAGGGAAGAGGAAACCAAGATGGTTTCAGGAGACCTTGAAGGAAGCCAAGAAGCTAGTTGGTGAGCCCCAGAAGTTGATGAGAGAGAGCAAAGCACCAGAGAGGTTTGGTTCGTACTTGGCAATGGTGTCTAGCGTCACAGGTTCTGAGCCCACTACTTTTGAGCAGGCAGCAGACCAATAAGTCTAAAGAGATGCTATGCAGGAGGAGTATGATTCCATTATGTGGAATGATGTGTGGGAGGTGGTGCCTAGGCTAAAGGGGAAGCCAGTTGTGACTTCCAAGTGCTTGTACAAGATTAAGTATGCTGCAGATGGCAGCATTGAGAAACACAAGGCTCGATTTGTGGCGAGAGGATTGTCTCAGGTTGAGGGGATTGACTATGATGAGACATTCGCACCAGTTGTGAGATATACTTCCATCAAGAGTATTATGGCCATTCCAGAAGAGATGGGTTGGAAGATCCAGCAAATGGATGTGAAGACAACATTTCTGAATGGTCTTATAGAGGAGGAGGTATACATTGAGCAACCACAAGGGTTCGAGGTGTTTGGGAGAGAGTCCCACGTGTGCCTCTTGAAAAAGGCATTGTATGGTCTGAAGCAAGCTCCACGAGCTTGGTATTCCAAGATTGATTCTTACTTGTTGCATATGGGCTTTGAGAAGAGTGAGACAGATTTGAATCTCTATTACATTGTGGAGAGAATACTCTCATTCTTATCCTATATGTTGATGACTTGTTTATCACTGGAGGGGAGGAGCTCATAGTTGATTGCAAGAGGGGTCTTGCTTCAAAGTTTGAGATGAAAGACATAGGACTGATGCATTATTTCTTGGGCATGGAGGTTTGGCAGGAGGATGGGCACATCTTTCTGGGACAGGGGAAGTATGCAGCAGATATTCTAAGCAGATTTCAGATGGAGGATTGTAGACCCATGTCTACACCTATGGTCGACAACTAGAAGAAGCTTAGTGCTTCCGAGTCCAAGTTGGTGGATGCCAAGAGATATCGTCAGTTGATTGGTTCGTTGATGTATCTGGTCAACACTAGACCAGATATTTGTTTTGCTGTGAACACTCTCAGTCAGTATATGGTGGAGCCTAGGAGTGTGCACTGGATAGGAGCAAAACATGTTTTGAGGTACACAGCAGGATCAGTGGATTATGGTTTGGACTACGTCAGAGGTGTTGGGGTCAGGTTGATTGGCTATATAGACTCAGATTGGGCAGGATGCGCAGTTGACAGGAAGAGCACTTCAGGGTGTTGTTTCGGGTTGGGATCAGGAGTTGTTTGCTGGTTTAGCAGGAAACAGAAGTTAGTGGCATTGAGTTTTCCTGAGGCAGAGTATATGGTAGCTAGTCAGGCTAGTTGCGAGGCTATTTGGCTTCGCAAGTTGTTGGTTGGTCTATTTGGTCATGAGATGAGGACTATAATAATTCACTGTGATAATCAGAGTTGTATCAAACTCTTTGAGAATCCAGTCTTTCACGACAGGTCCAAGCACATAGAGATCAGATACCACTTCATCCGTGATTGGGTTCAGTGAGGAGCAGTTAAGCTTGAGTACATATCTACTGATGAGAAGATTGCAGATATTCTTACGAAGTCTTTGCCAAAAGGCAAGCATGTCTACTTCAAAGACAAGATGGGAATGGTGAAGAACACTTTCTTCGGTAAGAGGGAGTGTTGAGTTTTTGTACCTTGGAAAGTGGCCCCCTAGTGTTATTGAGTGCGAGGAGGGAAAGTGACCCTCACTCACTTTACTTTATGTTATAAAGTCAAAGTGACTTTATGAGCTTTTAATCATAAAGTGACTTAAGGAACTTAAGTTAAGGGGAGATCTAATCTCCACCCTTGTTCTTGGATGGCTACGATCTAATCCTAGCCATTGATTCCTAAGTTAGCCTAATGAGGAGGCTAAAGAGAAAAGTGAAGGAGGAGGCATTCATTGTTCACTTTGAGAGGAAGAGGAGAAAAGGGTTTTGGAGAGGAAGAAGGAAAAGAAGGGGGCGAACTAGTTCATGAGAAGAGGGCGCACCTGTTAAGGAGGAGGGCGCATATGCTAAGAGGGAGAGGGCGCAAATACCAAGGAGTGTGCAGCACATGAGCTGGGCATGATTTACAAGGAAAAAGGGCACAATCTTCAAGGCAATGCAGACTCATCTTTCAAGGAGTAACTTGCTGCTGACTTGAGAAAAGTAAGCTGAAGCAAATTCCTCATTTCACGTTCTAATATCTCTACTGTAACATTTCCTTAAGAATCCATAATATATTTTCCTCTTCACTGGTTTTCCCCTAGGGGGTTTTTCCAGGGTCATGTTGACCAAAAATTCATGGGCAAATCGTTTGCATGTTTATTATCAGCATTAAGTGTTAAAAATCAGAGAGGTGTATTTACTGTTTTAATGCATGTTTAAGGAGCTAACAGTCGACAGAAAACTATCCTTTAATTAACCCCTAAACAGCAGCATTAAATGAGCTTTAAATCAGTCTTGAAGGCAACCATAAATCTGTGAAAGAACAGGCCTGTTTGTGACCATAAAACAGTCCCAAATTTACAGACCTGTAGCAGCCTAAAGAGCCTCGAATTTCTTCAATCACAAAGTTATCAAAGGTGTAATGGACATGCAAGCAAAGCATCTCTGTAGCCCAAAGGATACATCCATTTATGATATGTTACTTTGAAATTATCCCACTATTGAATGGGAAGTTGTTGCGTGGCTTTAAGATGTTGTACATTCAACAACAGCCAAATAAGCCCATGATCATCCATATGAAGAGAAGTGACCACAACCTTTCATTGATTTGTCAACATCAGTGGAGTCTACAATAAGCCCCAAAGCTTCTTATTCATGCATTAATCTTTTTGCCATTTAAACTGACTGCCATATAAGGGTTTAATGGTGATCTCAGTATCCAATTGGAAGGCTTGTGCAGTGACCAGGGAAGTTGTTGTAATTGTCTGATTAGAAATTGTCCGTTCAAATTGAGTAAGAAATTACTAGAACATCRTCATCATATGTTGCAATRTTTGTGTTCRAAAATAATATCGATGCTGCAAAATATATAATTGAAAATTAATTTGTTGTTGGTGTTAAATATCCTATTGTTGAGRTTGATGTTGTAATTCTTCAGTGATTATGTCAATTCTAGAAAAACAATTCTATATGGACCCCAAGACTAATTCTTCCTCAAGCACAACCATTATAATGCTTTGATATTTCAGCATAGAGAAAAACAACTTGCAAAAARGAAGAAAAACTCTCAAGAGTAAAATAACAACATAATACATTTATTTTATTTTATTTCTATTTGATTTATCCCTCTTTCTATTTGATTTAACAAAGAAATCAAAAGAAAAATATTGCCTTTATAAAGCGCCCTTGATTTTAAATATTTAGAAAAGAATGTTCTAATTCTAATTTSTAGTGTGTGTAAACATAATGTAAGGTGCAAAACTTTTCCTTTTGTCATCAAAGGCTAAACCATGGTTGTTTGACACGTGGGAGAYTCGMAAATCCCTATGAGCCTGGCTGAGTCTCTACTGAGACAAGTACTCTACTCAGACTCGRGACTCAGCAGACTCACTCAGACTCACGAGCCTCTCCTTTAAACTTGTGAGACCAACCCAACATGCAAAAGTGTACCCCAGCACAGAATTTTGAGGGTTAAAGTTTAAACAGGTTTTGAAGGGAAAGAAAGGCATGAATGGAAGTTAAAATTAAAATACTAAACTCAAATTGATCATGGAATCATGGTTGCAACCTATTTGATTTGTATTTCAACTTTCAGTTTATTGTTTTGCAGAAAAAAATTGAGTGTCAAATTTTGTATTATCGTATTTTATGAGATGCTCTTATGAATTTGTGCATAGACTGTTGTTTTATAGCTTATGTGGATTGGAAATGTCATCAATATATTTTTTCTGTACAAAATTTACTATATTTTGATTTTTTTCTATTTGTTGAGTTTTGCCAAGTTGCTGAGTCTTGCCAAGCCTCACGCCAACTGAGTTTTTGCCAAGTCCAAGTTTGACAACTTTGGGACAAACAAATGAGAATGTTGGGAGACATGAAACTAGAGTTGTGAGACTCAGCAGGGACTCGTGAGTCTCACCGAGTCTCTTCAGAAACAAATACTCAAGGCTAAACTCCCCTGAAAATGAAGCCTGGCAAAACTCAGCAAACCTCAAAATTTCCTGTATTTGGATCTTTTTTCTATTTTTCTATCTGCCGAGTTTCACCAAGTCTAAGCAGGCACACTAGCAAGTAGTGAATGACATGGCCTTGAAAGAGCAACCTACCCATGCAAACAAAGCAAAAAAATTAATAGAAAGGATGAACTTGTAAAAGAAGGGGCAATGCAAACGATGGATGATAGACCACTAGAGATTGTGGAGGAAAGGTTGAAATGCAAGGGCTCTTTGTAAGTGTGCATCTTCAACAAAAGAAAACAACAGTGTTGTGGGGAGTGAACAAGGGTGGTGTTTTGAAGCATGACAAAGATGGAAGACCACGGGATGAGAATCCCCTGAGAGGAATCATGAATTGCAAATGCTGCATTGAAAGACACGCCTTCATAAGACAAGTTCGACCACATTCATGAAGAGTAGAAACCTCTGAACAAAACAACAACCTCTAGGAGGGCAGCACTTCAACCGAATGCTCTATTCTTTTCCTTTCTCTCAATTTGTTTCTTTCTTTCCCGTGAAAAAACAAGGTGTAGCTTAAGGAAAAGAGAAAAACCAGCAAGCAAAAACAGAAATTGAAACACAATGGAAAGAAAATCATTTTCTTCAAATTGGTAAAGGGTGTGAATCTCAGACAAATTCAAAATTCCACAGAATATTGACTATTGATCTGGCAGAGACAAACTCTGAAGAAAAAAGATGTGATTGCACAATCCTTGTTGCAAAGGCCAGGGTAAGAGCCGGGTAAGAGCCGAAACGAGGCTTTGATATCAAAATGATACAGCACACAACTAAAATAAGGAATCACAATAGAAGAATCCCTAGCTGCACTCATCTTATTGTATATTTATTGCGTTGCAAAAGTACAAGTATAAAGAACATGTAATACACAGGTGGATAATCAGGATGCCAATTGAAAGGAATTTGTGTTATTGCACCATAATATTGTTCTCCTTGGTAGAACCCTGAATATTAGTGTATTGACTCTAAGAGAATATTATGATTCAGGCATGGCCAAGGAGCTTGCAAGAAAGAAATTTTCAGTTTTTTGAGCATGTAGCACAGATGGCATTAGGCTGGATTCACAAAAACTTGGATTCTGAGATAAATTTCTTTAGAATATTCACGGTGTCACTTGATTGAACTTTGTTGTAGAACAATGTTCCTTCTTGATAAAGTTCTGGAAAGAAAGAGCCTCCAAAGTTCATTCCGGTACTTATGCTGAAGTTGCAGAAGACGGGGTTAATGTATTGATTCTAAGGGATACCGTAATAGAATTACCAGTAAAATCTTTATAGCCAAGGAAATTAGATGTTCAACAAGCATGTCCTCCCAAATAAAGACAAAGACAAAAAATACTCTCAGAAATCTTCCAAATCTTCTTGAATTGCTAAATCAGCACATATACTGTCAACTTACAGATGTTGCCAGAAAGAATAAATAAATAAAAACAGAAACAATAGAAAGGGTTATAAGGTAAAGGTGCAAAATAGTAGAAATTGTTCCGAGTTCTTCTACTGCATATTTTGAAGTACAGAACTTTCCATGATTCTTTCCCTCTCGTGACAGTATGCACACGCATAACTCTACTTTGAGCAGATGTCCTCCAGTACTTGCTAGATTTACTTTAGAGATATATAGCCCCCAAAATAGTTTAGATGCTTAAATAAATTATGTATGACAGAAAAGGGGCAACCACCATAATAATCAGACCATAAGTCCTCCAATGTTTGCTATCTAATGCAGAAGAGGTTGTTATTCAAACTGCAAAGAAAAGCTTGTTGACTTTACCACTTCAACCCAGCACCCGACAGTTAGCTCAAAATAAAATCACTCTATCTACTAAAAGCACAGCTGAGTAATCAATTAAAACATGCAGCGGAAGTATAAACTAGGAAACCAAAAATCTCACACACGACACCAATATTTTTGGGTATAAATCCCTGGAAAAACCATGGAGGGAAAACCAGTCATAAGATGCTTTTATTATGGTCAAATCAGGGCTCCAGTAAGAGGGAAAATGGCCCATTGAGAGAAATACAACTACAGATAAACCTGGCAAAGTCTTATTTGTCGTACGTCCCCTGAACAGCACGCTTTTTGAGGTGTACGCGACTTCCCTTTGTCACAACTGCGTATACGCGCCTGTCTCCACTAGCACCCGCATACACGTACGAAAATACTGTACGACAGCTTCTGTACAGCGGTACGCTTTCCTCTGACTTCTATCAGCTGAAACCCACCTGCGGCTGTCCCTTTTCTCTCTTCTGTTTGACCTATATGACCTCTAGACAAAAGTCTTTCTCCACCTATCCAAGACCTTGAATCACGATCCTTCGTGATCCAACCCTCTCTGCATCAACACTTGGATGAAATCTCTTCACCCAACTAGTGAGATCTCCTCACTCATGTGTAAGCAAAAGTCCTTTGCTTCTACACTCCTCACACTAGCAAAAGTCCTTATTTGCTATCCTCAACCTTGGTCTCTCACCAAATGTCTCTCACAAGTGTATCTCACACAAGTCTTTGACTTTGATCTCTCATCAAATGTGTCTTCCTCCTTCACCCTAGCCTTGCTTTTATAATCATGAGTTATAATCTAAACCTAATCTCCAAAGTGATTGACAGTTGAGATTACTTCCCATACCCACTTAAGATTTACATGTTAATTACTTTTAGCACTTTCCTTAAATAACTCAATTAACTAATAAAAACACTTTTACTTTAATTAATTCCTTTTAACTAAAGTAAACTCAAGGCTAAAGGCTTTCAAAGACTTCCGCATGCTAGACACATGCCAATGCGGAAGTACCTGTCCAATGCTACCACTAGCATCAACAAAGCT
>JASDQU011402611.1:31365-49435 GCA_032191745.1 Picea mariana | reverse complement strand
TATTTTAACCCAACATACCTTGATCTATCTAATAAATACCCTCCAAGACGTTCCTTTTGAAACATTATAGAAACAAATTTATAGAGAAAATTCCAAGGTGTCTCAGATGTAGCAGTGAAACCCCAAGACCTTGAGCTCTGATACCATATGTTAAGAACCAAATATCAATATAGCATAGAAAAACCTCAGAATAAGTACTCAACACCTTGAAAAAGAGATAAATTTAGATAATAAGCCTCTTCGAGGGGGAAAACTCCTTATGCCCACATAAATGTACAATTACAAGATGATTCAAAATGAAAATGTCTCCTTGGTATATATATAGGAGACTAGGAGGTATAATTACAACTAATGGCCTAAAGCCTACATAAATAAAATAACATTACTAATATAATATGCCCCAATTAAGGGGTAATGAGCCACTATTTAGGGCTTAACAATGTCCAACAAATATTTTGTTTGGATCAAAACTATTGATCTTTTCAGCATACTTCAAACTCAAATTGTTAAAATGATTTGCAAATTCATCAATTTTATTTATATTCACAATACAAACTCTCCAATCTTCCATGGCAGAGGAATAAATTACTTTTTTCCTTTTTTCATGGAAAAAGTGAAACCAAAAATTATATTGCCTCACTACCTCAGTAATAAATAATTTATCAGGTACATAATATGGAAGAAAAGAAGGATTTTCTTTTGAGCAAAATATCCTTATGATACTATGATTCTCCATTTTCTCTATTGTCCCCTTTTTCTCTAAAAATTTGGTAGCTTCAACAGATATCCTGGGAGTGTTTTCTCCCAACATAAGCTTTTTAAAGACTGAAACAAAGTCATTATAAACTTCGTAGAAAAATAGAGGGGTTTTATGCCTCCATAATTCCTGATACCTTTTTACTGATAGTCAAATTGTGGAATTGGCAACAATGCACGATAGAAAATATCAAATAAGAGGCCCTAAATAAATTTCTATCCTTTTTGTAATGCGACAATTGGGAAGCAATTTCGATATAAATTATCTTTCTCCAATCAAAAATAGCCTTTTCTTGGACTGTAAAATACAAAATATATAAAATCATCTGAGATATAGAAGTAGTGTTCTCCTGACATGTTACTCTGGTGAATAGCCATGCAATTTTTCGATAGGGATTCTTTAAAGATTCAACCTGAATTATGGTTATGTATTCTAGGACATATGCAATATTTTCTAAGTACTCCTACAGGAGGTCAAGCCCATTATTATGTTTCTTCAATAATTATTTGCAATCTTCACCTTTGAAAGTAAGAGTCATCTCTGGAAGCTTTAACATCTTGCGAAATACTTGAGGTGAAAGAGAAATTGGAGAATGTCCCTGGAGTTGTATGATTCTTTGATTTGGTACGTACTTGTACACACACCATGCAATGATTTCCTTGCAATTGAAAACCTCTGGAACACAACCAACAGGAGCAATTCTAGATGTCTAAATTATGTTCCCTTCTTTATCTACAGTAGGAGGGGAGGAATAATACCAATATGCTCTCGACCACTGGAAGTTTTGATATTCACGGCCAAAAATATTCAGAGTTTCACCACATAACTGTTGTCGAGATGATGTTTCCATTAAGTTGACAAAAATATTTCTTCAACTGGGTTATGGTCTCAAATAAGCCTTTTCAGAAAGATAATGATAGTTTAATCCCTTGGAAAATGAATATTAAATGAGAATTTAATGAAAAATTCCTCGATCCTTTCACCGTTAATGATGATCTTTTTGGGGCTTGCACAGCAATTGTTATCATTTAAATAGTATTTAATGTGTATTGGGAAAATCAAATTAATGGCAGGGATGGGTGTGAAAGAACTTCAATATAGAATTTTTGTGAACCCATGAACCTGCAATTGTAGAGATAATCAAAATAAAATAAGTATAGAGGAGCGGTCAATCGGACTCACGCGCATGAAGAATGGAATACTTTGGAACCTGACACCCACGATGAAGCTAAAGGTTAAGTGATGGTCAAAATGTATATCACAAAATTTGAAGTGCAAAGTGAGGGTCACGAAAAAAGGATAGAAACTATTTGAGCCCGCATATCTGTGAATTTGAGGAAAATGTCTAAGTGATGAAATAGACTTGTGCATGAGTAAGTGGATGAAAATGAAAATGTGACAACCCGCGAACTGAAATATGTCTAAGTATAGTAACCAAGAAAGGGGGAAAAATAATGGATAAAAGGAAATGGAAAAAAGGGAAGGTATAGAAGGGGGAAAAGAAAAGGAGTAAAGAAGTGGGAAAATAGAATGTGGGAGGGAAAAATGAAAGCACGTAAAGGTCTCAACACTACTCCAATGCATACTATTTCTACTTATACATATTTTTCTTCACCTTTAGTTCACCTAGTATTACCAAGTCACACGGTTTATAAACATTAGTATATGTCTCCTCCTCCTCCTCCAAAATATCACAAGACTACACCACATGGCTGTCAAATTGATAAATACAAGAAGCCTATTACTTCTACCAACATGGCTAAATCCTCTTCCTCTGCTCACTCAAAGATGAAATCAACAAACAGTGGTAAGATAATTTTAAATGATATGCATCCAAAGGAGCCCAGTTGGAAGAAAACAAGTCTCAATATGAAGACTTCATTGGGGAAAGAGAAGAATTTTTCAGAAATAAATTCCCTAGGCTATTTTGATTATTTTTTCGTAACATTTGACTATGGCATTATTTTGGAACATATGATAGAACCATAATATTTATTTTTGAAACTTTAAAATATCATGTTTTATTTATGGGGGATACAAGTTATTTATACCATGGTGTTTTAGATGCATGTTTATGGTATGCTTATGATGTTGATTTTCGATATTTAATGATTATATGATGGAGTGACAAGGAAAAACTATTATTGATTATTGAAATAAAGAGGTTCATAATAGAGGGGGACTCCACCTATTTAGTTATTATATTATTTATTAATTATCATTATCAGCAAATTACTTGTCATATTTTAACTAAAGTTATTTAACTTAAATAACTAAAAGTAGTTCAACTACTTGGAGAACTACTTTTTAGAGAATAAAAGGACAAAGAAGACATGTGGAATTAGAGAGAAACACTTCTTATAAGTTTTGTTCTTTTTTCATATTGAGATTTATGAATTTCATTCTTTCATTTTCTGAGTTCCTTAAAGGGATAAATCCTCTTGTTGATGGCAGGGTCTTTCTAAAGGTGGAAAAGAAGAAAGGACTAAGAACTAGAAGAATTGATATTTGATATGTTTCAAAAGGTCATTCATTTCTCTTGGGAGTCTGTGTAGTTTTATTAGAATTTATGAATTAATTTCCAGTTCTAATTAATATTATTTAGCAGAGCCAAGACTTGATGAGCTTGTGAATTGGTTAATCCAGTGCATTTCTGTTGAATTTTTTATGCTTATCTCATGAACATGTAGTTTATTTCATTTAGCATGTACTTGAACCATAAACAATGCAACAATACCATACACAAGTGTTTCAATAACCAAGATCACAAGAAGAATAACCATGCACAAGAACACAAGAAATATCTTGGGAAAACTCTTCTCAATCAAGGGAAAAACCCAACAATCCTTTGTTATATTCTCAATACAAGATCCCCCACACCATAAACCCTAGATTCACATAAGAGGGTGCCCTTAAACCTTGAAACTATCTCCCAATAGAGGTGTGCACTTCAGCTGTACAAGTAGGTTTAAAATTCTTAGATGATAAGTGAGTGAGTGTGATCCACAATGGGGATCCACTCTTATTTATACAAAACCTGACACAACAAAAGGTGTGTCTATTGGCACAATAGGGCCGACTTCTATAACTCAAAAATATAATTAATATTTACACAATATTAATTATCTTTCACATCGTGGGGCCGACTTGTACCCTTTACAACACAAATTAGGGTTAAAAAAAATATTACTCTCAAACAATATATCAAGGATCTCTCTCATCCTCTAGTTCTTAGCCACTAGGGACACGTCCACCTGTTCTCAGCCATAGGGACTTCACACTCAACATATTAACTCAATTGAGTCCACAGGAGTACCACCTGGAGCACCATCTCAAACCGACTCAATTGAGTCCACAGGAGTACCATCTGGAGCACCATCTCAAGCCAACTCAACTAAGTCCATAGGAGTACAAGGAAGGAGACCATCTCAAGCTGACTCAACTTAGTACAGAGGAGTACAAGGCATGATACCATCTCAAGTCATCTCAACTCAGTCTAGAGGACTAGACAAGAGACCAAACGTCATCACAACTCAGTCTGGATTTTGACACACACACATCACATGGGCACACACACCACTTGGGCTCTCTCTCACAGATGTCTCAACTTAGTCCAGAGGAAAACAATCTGGAGGATGTCTCATGAATCTGCAATCAACAACAATCCCTCTTATCTAGGGATGCATTCTCCATCATGCCAAGTCTCTCACGAAAGTACTCGAACTTCATCCTAGCAAGTGGTTTGGTGAAGACATCTGCAACCTGCTCATGTGTAGAAAGGTATTATACGTGTATTGCTTTCCTCTGAACCATATCTATGATATAATGGTATTTGATCTCAATGTGTTTTGATTTATCGTGAAACACATGATTCTCTTAGAGCTTCACACATCTTTGGTTATTGCAATAGATAACAGTGGAATCCATATCATGATCAAATAATTATGCAAGGAGCTTGCGAAGCCACACTACTTCGCAGATTTCCACACATAATGAAATGTACTCTGATTCTGTGATACTCAAAGACACATAGTTATGTTTCCTATTGCACCAGGAAACCATGGAAAATCCCAAAGTAAAACAACAACCATATGTTCTTTTCTGGTCCACTGCACTCCCTGCCCAATCTGCATCGGCATATCCCTGCAATCTCATGTCTACATCGGAAGCATATCTCAAGCCATATCCAATTGTGCCTTGTAGATATCTCAGCACATGCTTCGTTGTTATCCAGTGAGTTTGTATCGGCTGACTCATAAACTGATTGAGTACATTCACTGCATAGAATATATCAAGTCTGGTGTTAACAGGATACATCAATGATCAAATTATTTGTTGGTAGAGATGTGGATCAATCTCGCCTGAATCAGTAGAATCCTTTTTCATTTTCTTCGGATCCATCACCATCGATGTAGGCATGGACTTGCAGTCTGTCATACCAAATTTCTTCAATATCTCCACTATAAATTTTCCTTGACTCAGGAAAATATCATCAGTCCTCTGCCATACTTCTAGTCCCAAGAAGTAGTGCATCATACCTATATCCTTCATCTTGAATTCATAAGCCAATGCACTCTTGCATTCAACAATAATAATTTTTGAACCGGTGAGGAATAAAACATCAACATACAATGATACAGGACCAAAATCAGGCACTTGTCACCAACAATATGGTAGTATATATTGGGATCAACAACACTCTTTCTTAAGCCCAAACTCATCAATAATCCATCAATCTTCTCATACCAAGCATGATGTGCCTTCTTTAGTCCATAAAAGGATTTATTCAACCTGCAAAACATGAGACTCATTCTCATGTATCACGAATCCATCTAGTTTCTCGATGTAAACTTCTTCCTCAATATCACCATTGAGAAAGGTTGTCTTTACATCCATCTGATGTAGTCTCCAACCCATGGATGCAACTAGGGAAATAATCATACGGATAGAAGTGTATCAGGATACAGGAGAAAAATCCTCTCATAATATATTCCCTCCACCTGAGAGAATCCTCTGGCCACAAATATCTCTTTGTATTTCTCGACACTTCCATCATCTGCATGTTTGATCTTATAGAACCACTTGGAAGTCACCACAAACTTCCCTTTCGATCTTAGAACAATATCCCACACATCATTCTTCATGATGGACCGATACTCTTCTGTCCTAGCATCTTGCCATACCTGTTGACCTGTTTCTTCTCCATGACAAGAAGGCTCAATATCAATGATGTGGCTCATAGCTAAAATGTAGCTCGAAAATCTCTATGGTATCTTTTTCTCTCGAAATGTACCTTGAGGATATGCATGTCCCTATGCCTCCTATAGAGTCTGTTGAGCCCAGGAAGTCATTTTATGTCCTACTGCAATATCTCTGGGAACATCAACTGGAGATACAAGATCAAACAGACCAACTAAATCAATGCTTGTCTCCCTCTGAGCTGCTGAAAGGGGATAAGGTATTATCTTGCTGTCAATATCCATCTGAGATTCTCTGGATCTTCGAAAGGATATCTCTTATTCAAAGGTGGCATCTCTGCTCACCTCAATTAGTCTCTCACTAGGGATGTATATTCAATATGCCNTTCCTGAAGGGTCTAGCTTGGTCCTCTTCTTCTTGGGTACATGAATGTATATTGGACACCCAAATATCCTGAAGTGTCCAACCTCAGGCTTCACTTCGGTGAAGGCTTCTTAGGGAGTCATGTTCTTCAAATTTTGATGAGGACTTCTATTCTAAACATGCACAACTGTCATGGATGCTTATTCCCATAGAATCATAGGTAGATTATGATCGCTTTGGTTGCCTCAATAATGGTTTTTTTCTTCCTCTTTGCAACCCCATTCTGCTGAGGATTATAAAAAATGGTGTACTCCCTCTTGATCCCTGCCTCAATACATAAATCACTGAAATCCTTGGATTTTTACTCTCCTCCATTATTTGATCTCAGCACCTTGATCCTCCTCCCAGTCAGGTTCTTAACTTGATCTTTAAACTCTTGAAATATCGCAAGGACTCCATCCTTGGTATTTAATAAATAAATCCATGTCTTTCGAGAGTGGTCATCGATGAAGAGTGCATAGTACAAATATTCATTCAAGGAAGAAATAGTCATGGGTCCACAGACATCTGAATATAATAGGTCCACGATCCCCTTGGATCTACTGTCACTGCTCAAGAAGGACCCCTTTACATTCTTTCCAAAAGCACAACCTCTGCAAATGCCATCATGTTGAACATGTATCTCTGGAAGGCTTGTTACCATATTCCCCAAAGTGGGAAGGGCTCTATAATCTATATGATAAATTTTTCTATGCCATATCTCGCTCAAGTTGATAGTATTATGTAATAGGACTTGGACTGGTCAGACAATCAATCTATACTAGTTTTTTTCTCGAACACCAATCACTCAAGAAGAATTCATATGTGAGTTCGTGTGCCATGCATAAACGTTTCCTTCATAGAAGGTAACCTTGTATCCTTTATCCTCTAAGGCATAAACATAGACAAGGTTCCTTTTCATCCTAGGTACATACAATACCTCACTCAACTGAAGTGGTATGTCATAATCTATTTCAAATGTAGAAGTTCCAACTCCTTACACAATATATGTGGCATTGTCTCCAAGTACAATATGTAGACTAGACTCTTTCTCACCAAGGTCTGTCAAATATTCTCTATATCCAGTCATCTGTATGGAATAACCACTGTCAATTAACCAAATATCACTATTAGTAGGAATCATACCTGATACTACTGATATGAAGAAGAATGCTTCATCTTTTATGTCTTCATCTCTCTGACGTGGTTCTGGATCAACATCAACAGTGGATGCAAGGTGTCTTCCTTTCTTCCTGGTAGGAGAATTTCTCACAATGTGTCCATACTTGTCACATCTGAAACACTAAATCTTTGAATTGTATTTTCCATGTTCATGACCTGAAGTTGATGAAGTTTTCTTGTCTTTGAAATCTTTGTTGAAACTTCTTTTATTTCTTCTTCCTTTCTTTGTATGAAAAGCAAGAGCATGATTTTCATCATGATGGGATTCTTTCACTCCTCTGGCTATGAGTCAGGTTTCCTCTTGGGTGTTGTTTGTCCATAGATGATCAAATCCAAGTAGATCTTCTATACCATTAATACTTTGAAGAAATGGTTCCCAATGTCTTGGAAGAGCATTGAGAGTAGACAAAATAAGTTCTCTATCTGATATGGTTTCTCCAATGGAACCCAAATAATCTTCAATCTCTAAAATCTTCATGAAGAAGGTAGCAACAGTGTCGACTTTTGTCATCTTGATATGTTGAAATTGTTTCTTCAATGTAAGGGATATGAGGGTGTTGTTACCTTAAAACATATTCTTCAATGCATCATACATATCATAAGTTGTATTTAGGGTATCTTACTGAAAGGATGATCATCATACAAGGTAGTAGATGATCTCTTACTCAATAGATGATTATCTTCCTTGCTTTGACGTCATCTATCTTCCAATCATCCTTCTCTTCATCGATAGTTGTTTATGGTAGAGTATTTTCTATCAAACTCAATAGGTCATCATCTTCCAAGGTAACCTATAGTCTTGATTTCTAGGAACTGAAGTTGCTTGATCCATCAAGCCTATCTTCCACCAAATTTGTGTTCATGGTTTGCAGATTCTTCCACAAACCCTAACGACTAGGCTAGGAAACCTAACAACTAGGCTAGGATATAAACCTTAGGTTTTGGTGGACTCATTACCACCAAAAATAATCCTTGAAAGTCAGTAGAACACTAGTGAGCTGAAAAATCCTTCAATGAGCTGCAAAAACCCTAAAATCGAAATTCTATAGAAAATTGCAGAAACCCTAACCCTAGGGCCAAAAATCAAAAGTTCTCTTATTTGCAATCTAAGATTCTCTGGAGGTGTGTTGAAGGATTTCATACACTCCTATGCAAAATTTGGCCTCAAAATTCCAGTGTAAAGTGCAAAAAATAGCAAAAGAAGGGTAGTCGTTTTTGTAGTTGCAGTAAGGAGGTGACAACTAGCTTCTTCAATGGCTTGTGCAATGGTCTCTTCGGGAAATCTGCTCTGATACCATATTGATTTTGTTATGCTCATCTCATGCACATGTATTTTATTTCATTTAGCATGTACTTGAACCATAAACAATGCAACAATACCATACACACATGTTGCAATAACCAAGATCACAAGAAGAATAACCATGCACAAGAACACAAGAAATATCCTGGGAAAACCCTTCTCAATCAAGGAAAAAACCCAACAATCCTTTGCTATATTCTCAAGAGAATATCCCCAACACCATAAACCCTATATGCACACAAGAGGGTGCTCTACAACCTTGAAACTAGCGCCCAAGAGAGGTGTGCACTTCAACCATACAAGTAGGTCTGAAATTCTAAGATGACAAGTGAGTGAGTGTGATCCATAATGGGGATCCACTCTTATTTATACAAAACCTGACACAACAAAAGGTGTGTCTATTGGCACAATAGGGCCAATTTTTATAACTCAAAAATATAATTAATCTTTATACAATATTAATTAGCTTTCACATGGTGAGGCCGACTTGTACCCTTTACAACATAAATTAAGGTTACAACAAATCTTACTCTCAAACAATATATAAAGGATCTCTCTCATCCTCTAGTGCTTAGACACTAGGGACACATCCACCTGTGCTCAGCCATATGGATGCCACACTCAATAGATTAACTCAACTGAGTCCACAAGAGTACCATCTAGAGCACCATCTCAAGCCGACTCAACTAAGTCCATAGGAGTACAAGGCAAGAGACCATCTCAAGCCGACTCAACTCAGTCCAGAGGAGTGCAAGGTAGGAGACCATGTCAAGTCATCTCGACTCAATCCATAGGAGTAGACAAGAGACCAAAATTCATCACAACTCATTCCAAAGTCCAACACACACCCATCACATGGGCACACCCAACACTTGGGATCTCTCACATGTGTCTCAACTCAGTCCAGAGGAGAACGATCTGGAGGATGTCTCATGAAGCTGCAATCAACAACAATTTCAGTTTTGGTCATTTTCTTTAAGACACCATTTGTCTTTGTATGATTTTTAAATTCCATCTTAGAATTCTAAGTTGGATCTTGGTCTTCACCCTCGCAAGGGTTTGAAAATAAGAATTTTTGTTGTAACTCAGAAAATCTATTATTAAGAAAATATATTCTTTCTCAATTGAGACTCGTGTTACTATTTTTCATATTGTATCTATTCTTTTGTTGGTTATTACTCTATATTTCTACTTCTTAGTCCGACCCAGATTCAAATATGAACAGGCTTACAACGAAGCCCTCTAAAACTATCAGCCCTCTTGGTAAACTAGAAGGCAACACAACACACAGAGTGTACTATGTAGTCTCACCCGAGATAGTTCTATGGGTGACTGCAATGCTCAAGTGCTTGTAGTATGGGAATGATTGGGGATCTGGGATTGTATTTAAAATCTTCATTTATTTACTCTAGTATCCATCTACATTAAACACTCTGTCGTTCTTTATTTACGCATGTAAATCAACAGATCTAATTACCTCATCAAGACATTAATCTAAGATTTAACCATTGACAGAAAGGAAATAACCAATAATAATTTCACATAACACACGATATACCATGTTTCACCCCCTCCTGGGCTATGTCCAAAAATATTTGGCTCCTTAGGCTCTTTTACTACGGTTCTGTAATATATAGCACCACATGCACTACAACTCCATTTATATGATTAAAAAACAAGCTCTATGACCTTTGTGAGGCTGACTAGATCGCACCAAAATCCTCAGCCTACGATATAACCCTCAAGGTCTAGTTGCCTCACTCTCCCATAGCTCAACAACTTACAAAAAGGTATCAAATCCTACCATCGGTTTCCTTGCTACGCAAAACAGTCTTCTCTAACATGTTAACCCCCCGCCCTAGACCTTCTAGGTACTTATTTATACTTATTCTTGGCTTCTCAACCATTACAATGTCTTACAAAAACCCTAACCCTAATGTGATTAGGTTTTCCTACATGCATGCCTCACATGTTTCTTTTCCTCTTTTCCCGACGTCGCTTTTCCTTTATTCCTGGCACGCTCCCCTGTTTTTTGACAATGCTATGATTCCTTCAACTCTTCTTCGATTTATCTCAACATTGGCTTGCACCAATAGGCCCCCAACATTGACATAGTGACTCATCCTGAGTCATTCATGGATTACAGCCTCGTTTACTGCCTATGCCAGTGTGTCGTACATCTCTTCTATCCGCTAGTATTGCTCCTAAGCTTGGTTTCTCTTCTCTTTCATTTCCTCTACTACCTGTGCAGTGACTGGAGGTATTAATATCTCTCCTCCCTCCAAGCCTATCTATTTGATGCACACATTCATTATGTCGATATCCATGACCATCTTCTCTTCCTTCTCCTGTAAGGGCTCCAACTGAGCCTGTCTTGCATCTTTTGTGCCTACACCGCTTTTTCTTTTGCCTATAGGTTCTTCATCTCTACGACAGTTTTGATCTTTTCTGGAAGGGACATTGTTCTATGTTGTTGCTTAACATATGTCATTGTTGCATGCAATTTATATTCCTACCCTTGCAGCTCCTATAGGATCCCATCCTATAGTAGTTGTGTCCATAGTTGGGTGCTCTTTTCCAACATCTTTGTCATTCTCTGTATATTATGCGCGATGTTCTCTACAATGTTGTCATGTCCTGATCTCTTTATGTTATGATGTCTAGATGCGTAGTACGTACTACGCACTCCTCCAGTTCCCTCGTCCGGTCTTTGTATTGTTGTAACGTCAACAATATATTTCTCATCTTCTCTTCCCAAGACACTTCCTCTGATTTTGCGTTGTTTGAGATGGCTTGAAAGACTACATGTATCTGGTTCTCCATCTCGTCTAGTTTCTGTTGCCCCCTATTTTTCTCCTGCCCTTCTTGGCTAATGACTTCCTTCATTATGGTATTCTCCTCCTACTCTATCCTTAGATTCGTCGCGTCAAACCTTTCTCTGGACTGAATCTCATGCGCGATGTTGACCTGTAATTTATATAGTGCCTTTGTCGGAATATTAGGGAAAGCCAAGTCCAGTGTGTCAATGTCTTTCAAAGGCTTATGTGTTGTCTCCTCATTAAGAAATAACATCTCAGATGTTAATATGAAGTTGGCACTCCCTTGCACTATGATATCCACTATTTCTTGAGCAAGGACTCCTTCCCTAGCCTTTTCTGATGTGTCCTTCTGTTGTGGTTCGAACTGTATCTTCAATTGCTCCATCACATTTTTTACCTTTTGTATTTTATTCATAATTGAAGCCCGATGGTTCTCATAATTTTTCCACACCTCTGACAGTCAATCTTCTACTGTTGTGACTATCAAATCCACATCATCATCTATCAATGATGTTTCCATTTGTTTTTTGTGGGCCTTCGCATTCTTCCTAGAGCCACGTGCTTGCTCCCATGTTTTTTTTATTTGGTTCATTGATGGCTCATATCCATGGATGTATCCTGCAACATTTCTTCTTCCATAGGTTTCTCCTATGTCTCCATTCTTATTCCTTCTGCGTGCCCCTTCTTTGTCATTCCTCTTGGTGCATGTTCTGGGCACGGTGGTCCTTGTGTAGAACCACGTTGTGATTTATTCTTTGTCCAGATTTTATTTTGTATGGGAATACTTCCCCCCTCTTGACCTTGTGTCGTCTTCTTCTTTTTTTGGCATTGTTTTTTTTATGTCTGTTGCGCAAGGATTGTTTTGTCCTGCATCATAGTTTGTTCTCTTGGCACTATCTTTGGGATTATTGGAACTATCCACTCTTTAGACCACTCCTGGACCTCCATCTGGATATCCTGCGTCGTCACGTAGTAATTCAACTGTAGCCACTCCTTGGTTGGAACCATCTTTTCTTGTAGCCACATATTATGGCATGATGCTTGGAAATTCTCTATTTGTCCAAACTCCTGGACATTTTCTAGTAAGATTCTCCATGTGTATGCCAACTTGGTCTGGATATCCGTTAGGTACAACGTGAATACTTCGTTGTTGATTTTATTTTCCTTGGGATCCGATGTGCTTCAAAGAGACGTGTAGCGTGTTGCACCACACTTTCATGTTCTCTGCAGGAACACGTTGTATGTGGGTTCTTGTCATCCAACCAATGCAATGAGGATGAGTAACCACAAGTAGTGGAACTTAGAGCCCCAATCTTATGCATCCTTGCAATCTTCTAGAAAGGAATTTGGTGAATAAGGGGCCCAACTCATCGAGCTCCCCTTCATGAATTGTGTTTCCACTGCTACTACTACAACGAGTACCTCCTCCTTTCGGCACTTGCATATTAGTTTTCAACCTAACAGTCTTGTTGCAAATTTGGTCGCAGGATCGTTGATGTCATTGATCCCTATTCCCCTATTACCCCTCTCTGCACCATACTTCACCTTTATTTCGTCGAAGATTTGTTTTGCCTTTGTTTTTTCTTCTAAATATTGCTCTAGCTTCTCCCCATCCATGGGTAACCCGATATTTGTTGTGATCAGATCAACATTGATAGGCACGAGCCTATCCATCCCAAAAATCCCTCCATGTACCCATGCTAGGAGTTGCTTGACACATCCATTGATGTGTTTACCGTACCTGAAGTGTGCTATATCTAGTAAATTCATAATGCATGTGTTTTATATCCCAAGATCCACTGTGGAGGCTCCAACAGTGGTGTGCATGATGGGCCTTCTCCCCTACTCTCCAAGAAATTACAAGGTGCCAAGTCTGGGAACTTCACTCCGTCCACCACATCATGGTCGGAGTATTTAAGAGCATCTAATCTTCCCACCATTCCTTCATCGGCCTTCACTCCCTTGGGGATTTTTGGAATCACTATGGCCAATTTTGCCTGTGTGCGTTGTACGCCTTTTGCACTCCTCTCTTCTCGTTTCTTCATCTTCCCTTGTGGGGACGATACCCCAACTTCTAGCATGGCCTTGAGCTCGGTTTCACGATCTTCTTCTAGTTCTTGACTCTGCTCTAGGCCTTGTTGAGTCCAATCTGTCTCTTGTTCCTCTTGTTGTATCCTTGTTCCCCTGGACACGTTAGATTATGTCCTTTATGCATCCTCCTCCAGTTGTTCGACCTCCTATGTGGGGTTTTGTTACTCCTTTATGTTTGTGGTAGTAGGCTCGTATTCCGGCGTGTGAATCTCGTCCACAACCATGACTATGGGCATCTATTGCATTCTTGTTTCTGTTACTCAAGCATCTATTCTATTCTTGTTTTTGTTTCTGTTTATTCCTCTCAGTTCTACTCGACACCTTGACTCTCAGTGGTGAAATTATACTAAATTCCAATTGTTGGCCTCAAATATCCACTAGTTGTTATCACTTTGCACTCTTTCATACTCAACTTCGCGCTCTTCTCTCTTCTCCTTAGTGAAAAATGCAAATGATTGTTTTTCCCCCCTTTTCTGACTTTTATAGTGGGAGGCGAAATGATATTGTGTCACACTGACAGTTGTCACTTTTTCTCTTTCTATTGTGTTTCCTGCGTGGTGTTCCTTTCTACCCGTTGATTTCTCTCCTGCATGTAGTGTTTTCAACCACTAGTTTTTTTGTAGCGCATTGTTAATTCTAACAGTTCTATTATATCAAAACCTTCCATCTTCGTCGATCTGTTTGTATTTTTATCACATTTCTACTTTTTGTGGATTTTCCTATTTTTCTCCTTTTTGGTTCTTTTTTTCATTTTCTCTATCTACTATAATACACTATGTACATATTTTCTTACTGCATTGTAGGTTTCAAGTGCTAGGAGGTCGATTGTCCCTGTACAGTTTTAGTTGAATCCCATTTATCATTCCCCTCAGTTCCATACCTCCCAAGTATTTTAAGTGTATCCATCCCCCGTCAGTGACAGTATTCACTTTGTATGGGACCAACCAATGCATTCTGAATTTTCTTGGATGCTGAGAAAATTTATTGTCATAAAGCAAGACTAGGTATCCCTCCTTGAAACTCTTCCTCTTGATATGTTTGTCATACCCAGATTTATCTCTTTCTTTCTGCACTTCTTGGTGAAATCCTGCCAGAATCTTATCTTCCTCCATTTCCATGAGCTAATTTAGCCTTTCTTTTACTGTGCCTCATTTTGTCATGTTGGTAATTGTTGTGACTCACAAGCTAGGTACCAAAAATTCTAATGGTACCACTGCTTCATGTCCATACACCAACCTGAATGGTGTCTGTCCTGTCAAATTTTTGCATGTAGTCATGTATGCCCATAGTATTGCTGGTATATTCAAATCCCAATCATCCCTCTTGACATTGCAAATCTTAGTTAAGGCATTCTGTAGGATCTTATTGAAGGCTTCCACTATTCCATTTGCTTGAGGATGGTATGGTGTACTCTTCTAATGATAGACTTCAAATTCCTCAGTCATATCCCTGATAGTATTGTTGATAAAGTGAGTGTCTTGGTCACTCATCAAAATCCTTGGACCACCAAATCTAGTGATCACTTGTTCAAACAAGAAGTGTGTTTTTGTCTCTGCGCTGTAATCTTTGACTGGTGTGGCCTCTACCCATCTTGTTAAGTATTATGTCGCAGTAATGATATACCTTTCTCCTGACCTCTTTGTTGGTGGGTTAATTGGTACCACAAAGTCTATTTCCCATTGGTCAAATACCTTCAATGATACTTATGGTCTTAGGGGCATCTCATCCCTTCTATTAGGTTTTCCAACCCTATGACATACATCACATATCTGGCAATATTCCTTAGCATCTCTATGTATTTTTGGCCACCATAGTCCTACGTGAAATACCTTTTGCACGATATATTTCCCTGCATAATGTCCTCCAACTATTCCCGCATGATCTTCTTCCAAAATCCTAGGAATTTCATGTTCTAGTACGCATCTTCTCAAAATGTTGTCAGTGCCCATGTTTTATAAATTTCATGCAATCAATTGATAGTCTGCAGCTCTGACTACCAGATTTTTCTTCTGCGTAGTGTTAAACTCTTGTGGCGCAGTCCCTGTACTCAAGTATTAATTGATGTCAGCAAAATATTCATCAACTATATGTACTGAAACAACTGCACATCGGGGAAGTTATCCTCTAAATTTGTAGGTTCCTCTCCATTGGTGACCCTTGACAGGTGATCAGTTCCTACATTCAGCTTCCCTGGTTTGACTATTACTTCAAAATCAAATTCCTGAAATAATAGTAGCCATCTACAGATACTCCCCCCCAACACTGGCTTGTTGACAAGGTATTTGAGGGCTGAATGATCTGTGAACATATTAAATTGTTTACCCAATAAGTAATGTTTGAACTTCTGAAGTGCATAGACCATAGCTATGCCTTCTCTTTCTGTAGTATTGTAGTTCTTCTCTGATTCTGACAGTTTTCTTCTATAAAATGTTATAGTATGGTCCAAATCTCCTGCTCTTGGATGTGCCATAATTGCTCCAAGTGCTATAGCTGATGCATCTACATGCACATGGAATGTCTTTTCCCAATCTAGGAATACTAGTATATGTGTTGTGACCATATTTTCTTTTAAGGTGTCCAAACTGTTAAGGTTTAAGCTATTATTAGGTTTCTTTTCATTTCACTAGATAACCATAGCATAGATAGGATCATTGAGAAATACACAATCACAAAAGACACATCATTTATCCTGGGAAACCATCATGGGGGAGAAAAAACAACAAAAAATTCCTTAATATAGATAGCCAATACAATGCCAAGAGATAACTCAAACAAATACAGAAAGTCCTCTCCCAAGAATGTGCCCCTCTCTCTCTTCTTTCTTCTCCAACTGCAGCTCCTAACTTGTTCTCTGATGAACAAGTGAGTGTCTGTCCAAATGATGCACTAGCCTCTTTATTTATACAATCTGACACGTGTGGATGGAGGTGTCTTTTCACTGGCAGGGACGAATTCTTATTATGGGTGGTTATAACCACCTTTAATATATTTTGGGGCCGACTTCTTATTCTGCCTATTACAATTAGGGTTTGACCAATCCGCAAAAGGGGATTTCATCATTTACAATACCTGACATGATCAATCCGCAAAAGGGGATTGATCTAATGAATAACACATCAATAATAATTAGAATACTCATTGCAGTTACAATATTTCAACAGTCCCCCTTAACAAGAAGGGTATTCTACAACAGCATCAGGAAAGAGAGAGGACAACATCGTCAACAACATCTTGGAACATTGATTGGCGTATCTATAAATCATCGGAAGTTTTTCTCATCATCCACATCGTCATTCACAATGGAGAGCTAAAATGATATCATCATCTACATCAACATGGATTAGTATGAAACTAATACATCATCATCACAGCATGAGGCTGACACATCATCACAACAATTAAGATGGCAACACCACACAACAATTAAGATGGAATATCAACACAACAATTAAGCTAGAAACACAACACAACAATTAAGTTGGAATCTCAACAAAACAATTAAGTTGGAAAATCAACACAACAATTAAGATGGAATATCATCATCATGAGGCTGGCATCATAGCACTAGGCTGGCAACTCAACACAATAGTTAAGATGGAATATCATCAGCACGAGGCTGGCATCACAGCACTAGGCTGGCAACTCAACACAACAGTTAAGCTGAAATATCATCAACATGAGGTTGGCATCACAACACTAGGCTAGCAACTCAACACAACACTACTCCCCCTTTCGAGGGAGGTCCCTTCGGACTATACCAATATTATCTCGAAAGTTCTCAAACTTTACACAAGATAGAGGTTTGTTCAACACATCAGCAACCTATTCATCTGTGCTAACATATTGGAGCTTTATGGCTCCTCTCTCCACCATGTCACGGATGTAATGATATCGGATCTCTATGTGTTTTGACTTGTCATGGAACACAGGGTTATCTGTCATCTTTATACATCTTTGGTTATCACATAGGATCGTGGTTTCTTCCATCTCTAGGTCGAATGGACTAGTCAACAACTTACGAAGCCATATGTCTTCACAAATGGAAGAACACGCAACAATGTATTCTGCTTCCGCTATACTGAGAGCAATGTTTGATTGCTTCCTACTCTACCATGAGATCATGGTTGATCCCAAACTAAAACAACATCCTAAATTGCTATTCCCGTTAGAGACACTTCCAGCCCAATCTAAATCAGTGTACCCACTCAGTCTGAAGTCATGATCTCCATCATAGCTGAGACCACAATCTAATGTACCCTTAAGGTACCTCATCACATGTTTTGCAGCAACTAGGTGAACATGTCCGAGTTCTACCAG
>JASDQU011402611.1:19739-31345 GCA_032191745.1 Picea mariana | reverse complement strand
TGAGATGACAAGTGAGTGAGTGTGATTCACAATGGGGATCCACTCTTATTTATACAAAACCTGACACAACAAAAGGTGTGTCTATTGGCACAATAGGGCCAATTTTTATAACTCAAAAATATAATTAATCTTTACACAATATTAATTATCTTTCACATGGTGAGGCCAACTTGTACCCTTTACAACATAAATTAAGGTTACAACAAATCTTACTCTCAGACAATATATAAAGGATCTCTCTCATCCTCTAGTGCTTCGACACTAGGGACATGTCCACATGTGCTCAGCCATACGAATGTCACACTCAATAGATTAACTCAACTGAGTCCAGAAGAGTACCATCTAGAGCACCATCTCAAGCCGACTCAACTAAGTCCATAGGAGTACAAGGCAAGAGACCATCTCAAGCTGACTCAACTCAGTCCAGAGGAGTACAGGGCAGGAGACCATGTCAAGTCATCTCGACTCAATCCATAGGAGTAGACAAGAGACCAGACTTCATCACAACTCATTCCAAAGTCCAAGACACACCCATCACATGGGCACACCCAACACTTGGGATCTCTCACATATGTCTCAACTCAATCCAGAGGAGAACGATCTGGAGGATGTCTCATGAAGCTGCAATCAACAACAATTTTAGTTTTGGTCATTTTCTTTAAGACACCATTTGTCTTTGTATGATTTTTAAATTCCATCTTATAATTCTAAGTTGGATCTTGGTCTTCACCCTCACAAGGGTTTGAAAATAAGAATTTTTGTTGTAACTCAGAAAATCTATTATTAAGAAAATATAGTCTTTCTCAATTGAGACTCGTGTTACTATTTTTCATATTGTATCTATTCTTTTGTTGGTTATTACTCTATCTTTCTACTTCTTAGTCCGACCCAGGTTCAAATATGAATAGGCTTCCAACAAATCCCTCTAAAACTATCATCCCTCTTGGTAAACTAGAAGGCAACACAACACACACATTGTACTGTGTAATCTCACCCGAGATAGTTCTATGGGTGACTACAATGCTCAAGTGCTTGTAGTATGGGAATGAGTGGGGATCTGGGATTGTATTTTGAGATCTTCATTTATTTACTCTAGTATCCATCTACATTAAACACTCTATCGTTCTTTATTTACGCATGTAAATCAACAGATCTAATTACCTCATCAAGACATTAATCTAAGATTTAACCATTGACAGAAAGGAAATAACCAATAATAATTTCACATAACACATGATATACCATGGTTCACCCCCTCCTGGGCTATGTCCAAAAATATTTGGCTCCTTAGGCTCTTTTACTACAGTTCTGTAATATATAGCACCACATGCACTACAACTCCATTTATATGATTAAAAAACAAGCTCTACAACCTTTGTGAGGCTGACTAGATCGCACCAAGATCCTCAACCTACCATATAACCCTCAAGGTCTAGTTGCCTCACTCTCCCATAGCTCAACAACTTACAAAAAGGTATCAGATCTTACCATCAGTTTCCTTGCTACGCAAAACAGTCTTCTCTAACATGTTAACCCCCCGCCCTAGACCTTCTAGGTAATTATTTATACTTATTCTTGGCTTCTCAACCATTACAATGTCTTAAAAAAACCCTAACCCTAATGTGATTAGGCTTTCCTACATGCATGCCTCACATGTTTCTTTTCCTCTTTTCCCGATGTCGCTTTTCCTTTATTCCCGACACGCTCCCCTGTTTTCTGAAAATGCTATGATTCCTTCAACTCTTCTTCAATTCTCTCAACATCGGCCTGCACCAATAGGCCCCCAACATTGACATAGTGACTCATCCTAAGTCATTCATGGATTCCAGCCTCGTTTACTTCCTGTGCCAGTGTGTCGTACATCTCTTCTATTCGCTGGTATTGCTCCTAATCTTGGTTTCTCTTCTCTTTCATTTCCTCTACTACCTCTGCGGTGACTGGAGGTATTAATATCTCTCCCCCCTCCAAGCCTATCTGTTTGATGAACACATTCATTGTGTCGATATCCATGACCATCTTCTCTACCTTCTCCTGTAAGGGCTCCAACTGAGCCTGTCTTGCATCTTTTGTGCCTGCACCGCTTTTTCTTCTGCCTGTAGGTTTTTCCTCTCTGCGACAGTTTTGATCTTTTCTGGAAGGGACATTGTTCTATGTCATTGATTGACATATGTCATTGTTGCGTGCAATTTATCTTCCTACCCTTGCAGCTCCTATAGGATCCCATCCTCTAGTAGTTGTGTCCATAGTTGGGTGCTCTTTTCCAACATCTTTGTCATTCTCTGTATATTATGCGCGATGTTCTCTACAAATGTTGTCATGTCCTGATCTCTTTATGTTATGACATCTAGATGTGTAGTATGTACTACGCGCTCCTCCAGTTCCCTTGTCCAGTCTTTATATTGTTGTAACGTCTACAATATCTTTCTCATCTTCTCTTCCCAAGACACTTCCTCTGATTTTGCATTGTTTGAGATGGCTTGAAAGACTACATGTATCTAGTTCTCCATCTTGTCTAGTTTCTGTTGCCCCCTATTTTTCTCCTGCACTTCTTGGCTAATGACTTCCTTCATTATGGTATTCTCCTCCTGCTCTATCCTTAGATTCGTCGCGTCATACCTTTCTCTGGACTAAATCTCCTGCATGATGTTGACCTGTAATTTATATAGTTCCTTTGTCAGAATATTAGGGAAAGCCAAGTCCAGTGTTTCAATGTCTTTCAAAGGCTTATGCATTTTCTCCTCATTAAGAAATAACATCTCAGGTGTTAATATGAAGTTGGCACTCCCTTGCACTATGATCTCCACTATTTATTGAGCAAGGACTCCTTCCCTAAACTTTTCTGATGTGTCCTTCTGTTGTGGTTCGAACTGTATCTTCAATTGCTCCATCACATTTTTTACCTTTTGTATTTTATTCATAATTGAAGCCCGATGGTTCTCAGCATTTTCCCACACCTCTGACAGTCAATCTTCTACTGTTGTGACTATCAACTCCACATCATCATCTATCAGTGATGTTTCCATTTGTTTTTTGTGGGCCTTCGCATTATTCTTGGAGCCGCTTGATTGCTCCCATGTTTTCTTTATTTGGTTCATTGATGGCTTGTATCCATGGATGTATCCTACAACATTTCTTCCTCCATAGGTTTCTCCTATGTCTCCATTCTTATTCCTTCTGTGTGCCCCTTCTCTATCATTCCTCTTGGTGCATGTTCTGGGCGCAGTGGTCCTTTTGTAGAACCACATTGTGATTTATTCTTTGTCCGGATTTTATTTTGTATGGGAATACTTCCCCCCTCTTGACCTTGTGTCGTCTTCTTTTTTTTTGCATTGTTTTTTTTATGTCTGTTGCACAAGGATTGTTTTGTCCTGCATCATAGTTTGTTCTCCTGGCACTATCTTTGGGATTATTGGAATTCTCCACTCTTTAGACCACTCCTGGACCTCCATCTAGATATCCTGCGTTGTCACATAGTAATTCAACTATAGCCACTCTTTGGTTGGATCCATCTTTTCTTGTAGCCACATATTATGGCATGATGCTTGGAAATTCCCTATCTGTCCAAACTCCTGGACATTTTCTAGTAAGATTCTCCATGTGTATGCCAACTTGGTCTGGATATCCATTAGGTACAACGCGAATACGTTGTTGTTGATTTTCTTTGCCTTGGGATCCGTTGTGCTTCGAAGAGACATGTAGCGTGTTGCACCACACTTTCATGTTCTCTGCAGGAACACGTTGTATGTGAGTTCTTGTCATCCAACCAATGCAATGAGGATGAGTAACCACAAGTAGTGGAACTTAGAGCCCCAATCTTATGCATCCTTGCAATCTTCTAGAAAGGAATTTGGTAAATAAGGGGCCCAACTCATCGAGCTCCCCTTCATGAATTGTGTTGCCACTGCTACTACTCCAACGAGTACCTCCTCCTTTCAGCACTTGCGTATTAGTTTTCAACCTAACAGTCTTGTTGCAAATTTGGTCGCAGGATCATTGATGTCATTGATCTCGATTCCCCTATTACCCCTCTCTGCACCATACTTCACCTTTATTTCATCGGAGATTTGTTTTGCCTTTGTTTTTTCTTCTAAATATTGCTCTAGCTTCTCCCCATCCATGGGTAACCCGATATTTGTTGTGATCAGATCAACATTGATAGGCATGAGCCTATCCATCCACAAAATCCCTCCATGTACCCATGCTAGGAGTTGCTTGACACATCCATTGATGTGTTTATCGTACCTGAAGTGCGCTATATCTAGTAAATTCATAATGCATGTGTTGTATATCCCAGGATCCATTGCGGAGGCTCCAATAGTGGTGTGCCTGATGGGCCTTCTCCCCTACTCTCCAAGAAATTGCGTGGTGCCAAGTCTGGGAATTTCACTCCGTCCACCACATTATGGTCGGAGTATTTAAGAGCATCTACTCCTCCCACCATTCCTTCATCGACCTTCACTCCCTTGGGGATTTTTGGAATCACTATGGCCAATTTTTCCTGTGTGCGTTGTATGCCTTGTGCACTCCTCTCTTCTCATTTCTTCATCTTCCCTTGTGGGGACGATACCCCAACTTCTAGCATGGCCTTGAGCTCTGTTTCACGATCTTCTTCTAGTTCTCGGCTCTGCTCTAGGCCTTGTTGAGTCAAATCTATCGCTTGTTCCTCTTGTTGTATCCTTGTTCCCTTGGACACGTTAGATTATGTCCTTTATGCATCCTCCTCCAGTTGTTCGACCTCCTATGTGGGGTTTTGTTACTCCTTTATGTTTGTGGTAGTAGGCTTGTATTCCAGCGTGTGAATCTCGTCCACAACCATGACTATGGGCATCTATTGCATTCTTGTTTCTGTTACTCAAGCACTACTTCTCGTATTCCTCTCAGTTCTAGTCGACACCTTGACTCTCGGTGGTGAAATTATACTAAATTCCAACTGTTGGCCTCAAATATCCATTAGTTGTTATCACTTTGCACTCTTTCATACTCAACTTCACGCTCTTCTCTCTTCTCCTTAGTGAAAAATGCAAATGATTGTTTTTCCCCCCTTTTCTGACTTTTATAGTGAGAGGCGAAATGACATTGTGTCACACTGACAATTGTCACTTTTTCTCTTTCTATTGTGTTTCCTGTGTGGTGTTCCTTTCTACTCGTTGATTGCTCTCCTGCATGTAGTGTTTTCAACCACTAGTTTTTCTACAGCGCATTGTTAATTCTAACAGTTCTATTATATCAAAACCTTCCATCTTCGTCGATCTATTTGTATTTTTATCACATTTCTACTTTTTATGGATTTTCTTATTTTTCTCCTTTTTGGTTCTTTTTTTCATTTTCTCTATCTACTATAATACACTATGTACATATTTTTTTACTGCATTGTAGGTTTCAAGTGCTAGGAGGTCAATTGTCCCTGTACAGTTTTAGTTGAATCCCATTTATCATTCCCCTCAGTTCCATACCTCCCAAGTATTTTAAGTGTATCCATCCCCCGTCGGTGACAGTATTCACTTTGTATGGGACCAACCAATGCATTCTAAATTTTCTTGGATGCTGAGAAAATTTATTGTCATAAAGCAAGACTAGGTATCCCTCCTTGAAACTCTTCCTCTTGATATGTTTTTCATACCCAAATTTATCTCTTTCTTTCTGCACTTCCTGGTGAAATCCTGCCAGAATCTTATCTTCCTCCATTTCCATGAGCTAATTTAGCCTTTCTTTTATTGTGCCTCATTCTGTCATGTTGGTAATTGTTGTGACTCACAAGCTAGGTACCAGAAATTCTAATGGTACCACTGCTTCATGTCCATACACCAACCTGAATGGTGTTTGTCCTGTCAACTTTTTGCATGTAGTCATGTATGCCCATAGTACTGCTGGTATATTCAAATCCCAATCATCCCTCTTGACATTGCAAATCTTAGTTAAGGCATTCTCTAGGATCTTATTGAAGGCTTCCACTATTCCATTTGCTTGAGGATGGTATGGTGTACTCTTCTAATGATAGACTTCAAATTCCTCAGTCATATCCCTGATAGTACTGTTGATAAAGTGAGTGTCTTGGTCACTCATCAAAATCCTTGGACAACCAAATCTAGTGATCACTTGTTCAAACAAGAAGTGTGTTTTTGTCTCTGCACTGTAATCTTTGACTAGTGCGGCCTCTACCCATCTTGTTAAGTATTATGTCGCAGTAATGATATACCTTTCTCCTAACCTCTTTGTTGGTGGGTTAATTGGTACCGCAAAGTCTATTTCCCATTGGTCAAATACCTGCAATGCTACTTATAGTCTTAGGGGCATCTCATCCCTTCTATTAGGTTTTCCAACCCTATGACATACATCACATCTCTGGAAATATTCCTTAGCATCTCTATGTATTTTTTTCCACCATAGTCCTACGTGCAATACCTTTTGCATGGTATCTTTCCCTGCATAATGTCCTCCAACTATTCCTGCATGATCTTCTTCCAAAATCCTAGGACTTTGATGTTCTAGTACACATCTTCTCAAAATGTTGTTAGTGCCCATGTTGTATAAATTTCATGCAATCAATTGATAGTCTGCAGCTCTGACTACCAGATTTTTCTTCTGCGTAGTGTTAAACTCTTGTGGTGCAGTCCCTGTACTCAAGTATTCAATGATGTCAGCAAAATATTCATCAACTATATGTACTGAAACAACTGCGCATCGGGGAAGTTATCCTCTAAATTTGTAGGTTCCTCTCCATTGGTGACCCTTGACAGGTGATCAATTCCTACATTCAGCTTCCCTGGTTTGACTATTACTTCAAAATCGAATTCCTGAAATAATAGTAGCCATCTATAGATACTCCCCCCCAACACTGGCTTGTTGACAAGGTATTTGAGGGTTGAATGATCTGTGAACATATTAAATTGTTTACCCAGTAAGTAATGTTTGAACTTCTGAAGTGCATAGACCATAGCTATGCCTTCTCTTTCTGTAGTATTGTAGTTCTTCTATGATTCTGACAGTTTTCTTCTAGAAAATGCTATAGTATGGTCCAAATATCCTTTTCTTGGATGTGCCATAATTGATCCAAGTGCTATATCTGATGCATCTACATGCACATGGAATGTTTTTTCCCAATCTAGGAATACTAGTATATGTGTTGTGACCATATTTTCTTTTAAGGTGTCCAAACTGTTAAGGTTTAAGCTATTATTAGGTTTCTTTTCATTTCACTAGATAACCATAGCATAGATAGGATCACTGAGAAATACACAATCACAAGAGACACATCATTTATCCTGGGAAACCCTCATGGGGGAAAAAAACCAACAAAAACTTCCTTAATATAGATAGCCAATACAATGCCAAGAGATAACTCAAACAAATACAGAAAGTCCTCTCCCAAGAATGTGCCTCTCTCTCTCTTCTTTCTTCTCCAACTATAGCTCCTAACTTGTGCTCTGATGAACAAGTGAGTGTGTGTCCAAATGAGGTGCTAGCCTCTTTATTTATACAATCTAGCACGTGTGGATGGAGGTGTCTTTTCACTAGCAGGGACGACTTCTTATTATGGGTGGTTATAACCACCTTTAATATATTTTGGGGTCGTCTTCTTATTCTGCCTATTACAATTAGGGTTTGACCAATCCGCAAAATGGGATTGATCCAATGAATAATACATCAATAATAATTAGAATACTCATTGCAGTTACAATATTTCAACACTCCCCCTTAACAAGAAGGGTATTCTACAACAACATCAGGCAAGAGAGAGGACAACATTGTCAACAACATCTTGGAACACTGATTGGCATATCTATAAATCATCGGAAGTATTTCTCATCATCCACATCGTCATTCACAATGGAGAGCTAAAATGATATCATCATCTGCATCAACATGGATTAATATGAAACTAATACATCATCATCACAGCATGAGGCTGACACATCATCACACCAATTAAGATGGCAACACCACACAACAGTTAAGATGGAATCTCAACACAACAATTAAGCTGGAAACACAACACAACAACTAAGCTGGAATCTCAACAAAACAATTAAGTTGGAAACTCAACACAACAATTAAGATGGAATATCATCATCATGAGGCTGGCATCATAACACTAGGCTGGAAACTCAACACAATAGTTAAGCTGGAATATCATCAGCACGAGGCTGGCATCACAACACTAGGCTGGCAACTCAACACAACAGTTAAGATGGAATATCATCAGCACGAGGTTGGCATCATAGCACTAGGCTAGCAACTCAACACAACACTACTCCCCCTTTCGAGGGAGGTCCCTTCGGACTATACCAATCTTATCTCGAAAGTGCTCAAACTTTACACAAGATAGAGGTTTGGTCAATACATCAACAACCTATTCATATGTGCCAACATATTGGAGCTTTATGGCTCCTCTCTCCACCATGTCACGAATGTAATGATATCGGATCTCTATGTGTTTTGACTTGTCATGGAACACAGGGTTATCTGCCATATTTATACATCTCTGGTTATCACATAGGATCATGGTTTTTTCCATCTCTAGGTCGAATAGACTAGTCAACAACTTACGAATCCATATGGCTTCACAAATGGAAGAACAAACAACAATGTATTCTACTTCCGTTGTACTGAGAGCAATGTTTGATTGCTTCCTACTCTACCATGAGATCATGGTTGATCCCAAACTGAAACAACATCCTAAAGTGCTCTTCCCGTTAGAGACACTTCCAGCCCAATCTAAATCAGTGTACCCACTCAGTCTGAAGTCATAATCTCCATCATAGCTGAGACCACAATCTAATGTACCCTTAAGGTACCTCATCACATGTTTTGAAGCAACTAGGTGAACATGTCCGGGTTCTACCAGAAATTGACTCAAGGTGTTCACGGAAAAACAGATATCTGGTCTGGTGTTCGTCAGATACATCAGCGATCCAATGATCTATCTATACAGTGTGGCATCAATCAATTCTGACGAAGTGTCGACCAGAAGCTTTGGCTTCGTTTCCAAGGGTGTATTCATGGACTTGCACTCCAACATATCAAATCTCTTCAGGATTTCAACTGCATACTTCCCTTGGTTAAGGAAGATTCTCTCTGGGCTCTGCCATACCTCAAGACCTAAGAAATAATGCATTAGGCCAAGGTATTTCATCTCAAATTATGCAGTGAGCTTCTTTTTACATTCAATTATGAGATTTTCTTCTCCAGTTAAGAATAAGTCATCCACATACAAAAACAATATTACTAGCTCATCATTCATAACCTTGACGTAGAGGTTAGAATCAGCTTTACCCTTGGTAAAGCCCAAGCTCGTCAGAAAATTTTCTATCCTTCCATACCAAGCTCTAGGAGATTACTTCAACCCGTACAGAGCCTTTTTCAACTTCCATACATGTGTCTTCGTGTCTTCAACTTCAAATCCTTGAGGTTGTTCTATATACACTTCTTCTTCGATGACACCATTTAGGAAAGTTGTCTTTACGTCCATCTGGTGTAACTTCCACTTCATCTTAGTTGCAAGGGATATGATGGTTCTGATCGAAGTGTATTTGGCTACAAGAGTGAATGTCTCTTCATAGTCAATGCCTTCCTTTTGAGAAAATCCATGAGCGACAAACTTTGTTTTATACTTCTCAATACTTCCATCAACAACATGTTTTATTTTGAAAATCCATTTGGAAGATACCACATCCTTGCTCTTTGGTCTAGGAATTATTTNTTTTGAAGAGCCATTTGGAAGATACCACATCCTTGCTCTTTGGTCTGGGAACTATTTCCCATACATCATTATTTATTATGGATTGGTATTCCTCTATCATGGCATCTGCCCATTCTTTCTTCTGAATGGCTTCTTCAAATAAAGTATGCTCCTTTTCTAGGATATCACACATCAAAGCCATAGAGTTGGAGAATGGATTACGTCTCTTCACCTGTCTTGTGGTTCCTTTAGGAACACCATACTTCTCTTCATCTTGAATAAGCTCTCTAGCCCAAGCTGGATTTCTCTTATGGGAGATCGTCATTTGAGGAGGTTCTTGAATTTCTACTATGTCATGATCTCTTAGAATTTCCTTATCAGAGGAACTTACGAATTCCCTCACTAGTTCTACAACTCTGGGAACTTCCCTCGCTGATTCTGCAACTCTAGGAGCTATGGGTTCCTCTTCATATACTTCTTCAAGATGGCATCTTATTAATTTATTGAGCCTTGCATCTTCATCAAAGGTCACATCCCTATTGATCTCTTACAAGGTATACTTGGTGTTGCATACCAAGTCTAAATATGAAATATTGAGTCAGGCTTCAAACGAGGTCTGCTTCCTGTTCTAATGTTCGGTCATCTTTGGATCCTTCTACTCCTTTCAATCAATATTCATATGAGATACTCTAAATCTCAAGAGATAGATTATTCTTCATCTTCTTTGGTGCATGAGTGTATATGGTCATGTACATAGTCTGCTTCATGTCTCATTAATACATTGCCTTCTACACCCTTCACTATAGCTTCCTTAGGGTTATTACCTATGATGAACAAGGTCAACAAAATAGAAAGCAAGAATAATATGCTTTTGATAATAGTAGATAAAGCAATATCATGAGTAATCATCACAGTAGCTCATTTAGAGATACCACTCATGGCTTGTCAAAAGCAACGATCAAAAGTAAGAGATACACTATGAAATGAGGTCAACACTCCTATAGTGTTGTGATCGAACATTCCTCCATGGAAGCTAGGAACTAACACACAAGGTTTCTCCTAGAGGAGGTGTTAGTTGTATCAGGCAAATGATTACATTAAGAATTTACCTCTATATGCTCACATGCTACCAAGTATAATACTTTTCAAAGACTACTATCTCAACTTGTCATGTGTAGATTTGAATCTTATCAACTTGATTAATCAAACCTGGGACCTGGAGCCTTGTCCTCAAGAATGAGTGCACTTGCTTTTCTTCCAAGTCTCATTCACTCAAGATGACCAGTGCTTTCTTCAACCTATCTTCTATACTAAGACAATACGCTATCTTGACAGAAGGTTGGGTTAGAGGATAAGCTCTATGATCTCAAATTTTAATCCATCTAATACCTTGACTCAAAATTTGATCAAAGGTTTGAATGATGGTCATAGCTACAACATGCAACATTGATCAAAATAATGTCATAACAAATAGATGCATATCATAATATTCACACCTGGGTTGCATCATTCCTCTGAATGTGTTGGATCTGAGATCCTTCTGGATCTATGGCAAGATATCCCTTCTCCTGCAAACACCCTTTAAAGCTTAACCATTTAAACATGTGTGAGTACATACCTCTGATGACATTTACAGGTAGAGGCACCATCTGGTAGCAGTGGTAATGATCACCAACTCTTAAGAACTTCAAGGGTGACTGAAACTAGTACTACGGCTGCAACTGCAGTTGATACTGCAACTGGTTCTGAGACTGCAACTTAGGGTTTTATGAAGAAACCCTAATTTTTCAAACTTCAAATTTTGAAATTCTGATCTAAGGGATAGATGCACTGAGCTAAGGTGAGTAAGTTGGTGCAGTCAGATTTATGAAAATCCAACTTTTACCCCCTCAAACTTGACCAGCAAATTTTTGGACTAGTGCTTCTG
>JASDQU011402610.1:14368-31029 GCA_032191745.1 Picea mariana | reverse complement strand
AATTGTCAACCTAAAAAGAGAAACTAGGTTGCTAGTGTGTGTCCATTGTTCAAATATATCATTGCTACCAATCTAGAAAAGAAAGGATACAACATAAAGTAAGCGATGAAATCCAAAGACAAAATAGATAAAATCCAAACAATAATGCCAACTATTTTTCCAGTCTACTTGTTCTCCATACTGATATTCTTCCAAGGTTATTCCTAATTGCACTGAAGAGTAGGACATGAACCGTGGTGTTGCCATGCAATGCTATATTAATATAAATTTGAACAGACTTCACATAAATAGGAAAACATCATGAATTCACAAATTTCTAACGATGAATGGATGGATCATGGAAGCATCACAAGCTTGAGAATCCCTCAATCTCTATGTGTGATCCAGGTGGATATTGGTGGCCACCCACCTTTTCCAACTGGCTCAAAACAATTTTCTGGCAATTTTGGCAATTTACTATTTTTAGTAGGTTTTAACTTCCGAGGCCATTTTGAGGGCCCAAATGAAGGTTTTTCGAGATCGAGGTTATCAATGATATTCAAAGGCATATTGAGCCCCTAAAATGAATCTCCTCGATGATACCTTTCCAATGAGCTATCACACGCCTAAAACGGATATCGTATGCAAAAGTTACGACACCGGGAAGTTGATGTACTCACTTACTCAAACGGGGCCCACGTGACTTTTGGCGCTTCATCTCCTAGGGTTAGATTTTTGGATGTATAGGAATTTTTGCATTCCTGTTTATTGTAATAGGGCCTCCAGAGCCTCATTGTAATGATCTTCTTGCAAATGCAAGTTGTCGTCACATCTCTTCTCAGAGATAAGTTGCCACCATTCTAGCGAGTCTTTCACTCTTTATTTTTACAGTCTCTGTACATTTATTTCATTAATAGAAATCATGTATTACTTTGTATCTGTGTTTATGGTTGCATCTCTGATACATTTTTGTTATATTATTGAACATCTACGATATCTCTGTGCATTTCTTTATTATATCCCCGATCTCATTTCGTGCTGAAAATAATCCAGATTAGTGGTATCAGAGCAGGTTGCTCTTGATCGTTTTTCAGTGCATGTCCCCGACAAGGTCCGAGTATAGCAAGTTGGGTCTCGATCTTGTCTCTCTTGAATACAATCACACTCACACACCCAAGAAACCCTCAATGGCGTAAGAAAAGAAAAACGACGGAGCAGACGATCCTATCAATCTGTTGCTTGAGCAAGCTCTCATGCGACAGAGGAACGAAATGATGGAGAATTTTGCCCACATCCTTCAACGCCTGCAGATAACATCAGGTGCATCTTCATCAAGCGACCACTTTGGAGGCACCTCGACTTTCAAGGTACAAGTTAACTTTGATATTCCTATATTTGAAGGACAGATAGATGCAGAAGCCCTAGAAAAATGGTTAACTCTGCTAGAAGGTTATTTCTTTGTTCACAATTTTTTCGACAAAGAAAATATCACCTTCGCACTCCTTAAATCTCTCCCTCATGTCAAACATTAGTGGGAAACTTACTAGGATCAAAGTTCCACAGAGGAGTCTGGAATATATGGGGCCGATCCCACTTGGGATTTTTTTGTGGATGCGGTAAAGGAACAATATTACCCTGTTGACAACTATGAGGACCAGTACATGAGATGGACCACACTGCGGCAAGAGAGGGGCCAAGTAGTTCCAGAGTTCACCAATACCTTCCATACCTTGCGCACCAAGTTGGGTATCAAAGACTCCGAGCGACATTCGGTTTTGAAATACCGTTGGGCTCTACACAGATACATCCAGACTGAAATGGATTTTCTGGACATCTCATCACTCGGTGCTGCTTATCAATATGCTGTTAAAATTGAGCAGAAATTTAAGCACCAAAACAAACGGGAGTTTGGGTCTGCAAATACGCAACAACCAAAGCATGACAAAGACGACCCTAACAAACAGTTCCCCGAAAACCAGTCCAAGACACAGAAAAAGAAGGGTCACGGGAAGACAAAGAAGGACACTTGAAAATGGTGTGATTTCCACAAAATCCCCTGGAACAACACTGATGAATTTCATTCAAAGCAGTCATTGGTGGCCGAGATCAAAGACAAGGAGCCGAACCCTAATTCAGAATCTGATTCTGAAAATACTGGTAAAGGACAGATCATTGACGCAGACCCCACTGCTATTGTCATGACTGCAACAATTCAAACAGAAGAATCAACAGATCCTGAAGAGGGGGAGTGCCTTTTTCATTCATAGATGTGGGTGAAGGGGACCCCGCTACATTTTATTGTTGATATCAGAATCCAGAAAAACCTCATCTCAGCAGAGGTCATCAAACAGTTGGGATTGTCGACAACACCACACCCGCAACCATACAACATCGGGTGGCTTCGACAAGGATGAGATCTCCGTGTTAACCAACAGTGTCGATTGTCATACGACATCCAACCCTTCAAGGATGACGTATTATGTGATGTTTCTCCACTATATGTCTATGATGTTCTCTTGGGCAAACCATATATGTGGAAGTGCCATGTTTCTAAGCCTGCTACAATTACTACTAAAGAAAAGAAAACTTAGAATACTTCGCCAACAACCAAAGAACCTGTTTCTGAGGTAAGGGAAGCTCCTAATCCTTTTCCCTCCTATAGTTTTGAGCATGAATTTCAAAATATTAGAATTCCTGTACCCCTCTCAAAGCTAGTTAAAAATGAATATTTCAAAAGGTCCCTCTCCAAGATGCTACAATCTGAGTCCCCCCAACCTTCTATAGACTCAGTAAATCTTCAAGATGAAAATCCAGCAGTCGTCCTAGGTCCCATGGTAGAATATAGAGATGATTCATCCCCTCCCTTATACACATCCCCAAACATACATGATAAGGTGCTGCATAATTGCCTCATGGATTCAGGAGCTTCCTGCAACCTTATGCCCAAAATAGTCATGGAAGAATTGGGATTGGAAATGACAAAGGCTTATCATGATTTGTACTCTTTTGATTCAAGGAGGGTGCAATGCCTTGGAGTCATCAAGGAATTTGTGGTCTCTTTATTTCAACTGCCAATGAAGAGTGTGGTCATGGACATTGTAGTAGCTGATGTTCCCCCCAAGTTTGACATGGTGTTGTCAAGATCTTGGATTAGAAAACTTGGAGGAACATTACAGATGGATCTCACATATGCCACCATTCCATTCTTTGGAGGGGAACACAGGAGGTTGTATAGAGAAGCTCAGTTGGCCTACATTGTTACTAATGAAGCATACCCCACCAATCATCCTATCTTTTCTCTTGACACTGATTTGGGGTCTAGTTTATTGCAGATCACTGAGACTCCCGAAGCCCCTTTTCAAATAAGAAAGTAACCCATATTTAATCATGATATACCTCCTCCAAACACCTCTGTTTGGAAAATGTTCTTCAACGGAGCTTCTTGTAGTGAAGGCGCTGGCACTGGAGTGGTTTTTGTGTCGCCTTGTCAGGAAACCATCTCCCTGTCATACAAGCTATAATTTGAAGCTACCAATAATGTGGCAGAATATGAAGCCCTTGTTATGGGTATGAGGGCTACAAAAGAAATGGGAATTGAGGAGGTAGCAATGTTCGGAGATGCTGAGTTGATAATCCAACAAGTCAGGAATTCTTATCGGGCTAAGCATCCTCAGCTCAGGGGTTACATAAATGAGGTATGTGACCTGATTGATAATTTCTTCTTGGCTTTCAACATTTCTTTTATCCCAAGAGATGAAAATACTTTGGCTGATTCCTTAGCTGTCTCAGCTAGTCTGTTCAGGATCCCATTGCTGCCTAAGATCAAATATGGGGTCGAGATAAGATATAGTCCATCCATCTAGGACAATATCAAGCATGGGAAGGTATTTGAAGACGATCTTGAAATCAAAAAAATTCTTCAGTCCGTCGATGAATTTTCTGCATTGCACATTGATCAGGACCATGATCTTGAAAGTCACCCTCACCCTGAAGTATTTTTAAATAAAATTGATAATCACCATATTATTCACTTGCCTAGAAGTCACATTTCGAAGGGACTGGTCCCTTTAGAAAGAATTTTCAATGGGAATGATGTGGCAGTAAAGGGAAGGGTTTCAAATGGAGATGATGATACCGTGAAGTGCAATATTAGCACACAGGAGGAGCCTAAGTTTGTCAAGATGTCAAGCAGTTTGATGAAAGAACAGAGGGGTGAGTATATTGAGTTATTAAAATAATTTTCTAATGTGTTTTCATGGACCTATGAAGACCTAAAGACATATGACACATCTGTCATTGAACACAAGATCCCACTGAAGGAAGAGGCTAAGCCATTCAGGCAGAAGCTAAGACAAATAAATCCCATGTTGCTGCCTGTCATGGAGAGAGAAGTGAAGAAGTTGTTAGATGCCCAAATCATTGCCCCTTGAGATATTCTAAGTGGGTGGCCAATTTGGTTCCCATGATGAAGAAAAGTGGAGAAATCAAGCTCTGTGTCGATTACAAAAACCTGAACAGGTGCTCAAAGAAAGACAACTATCCTTTGCTCCACATGGAAAAAATATTGCAGAGGGTAACTAGTGCATCTAGGATATCCATGATTGATGGTTTTTCTGGCTATAATCAGATATCAGTCATGCCTGAGGATAGAGAAAAAACAACCTTCACCACTCCTTGGGGCACATTCATGTATGCCAAAATGCCTTCTGGATTAATGAATGCAGGAGCAACATTTCAGCAGGCCATGGACATAGCCTTCATTGGGGAGAAAGATCAGTTTGTGGTGATCTATCTGGATGACATAACAGTCTTCTCCAGGTATGATAAAGAGAACCACTATCACTTGAGAAAAGTTTTCTTGAAATGCCGGAGGTTTGGCCTATCCTTAAATCCCAGGAAATATTTGTTTGCTATGAAGGAGGGGAAGTTGTTAGGCCATATAGTATTAGCAGAGGGAGTGAGAATTGGTCCCAGTAGGGTAGAGGCGATTCAGACCCTATCACTTTCTAGGTCTAGAAAGGAAGTTCAGACTTTTTAAGGGAAGATTAACTTTCTGAGGAGGTTCGTCTCAAATTTTGTTGAGTTGGTGAAACACATCACAGCCATGCTCAAAAAGGGAAATGGAGTAAAATGGATTGCTGAACCCAGGGAATCTTTTGTCCAAATAAAAAGGGCATTGACTCAAACACCTGTGTTGATCAGTCCTGATTATTCTAAGGATTTCCTAATTTTTTCTTTTGCTTCTTTTGATACAATAGAAGCGGTCTTATTGCAAAACAAAAGGGAAGGGAGAGAAAAACCCATTTCCTTCTTTAGTAAGGCATTAGAAGATGCAAAAATTAAGTATGAGATCATGGAGAAGAAGGCCTATGCCTTGGTGAAAGATATTAAAGCTTTTAGAGTCTATGTCTTGCATTCAAAAGTGACTGCATACGTTCCTTCAGCCTCCGTGAAAGACATCCTTATACAACCTGACATAGATGGGAGGAAAGGTAAATGGATTGCCAAGATCCTTGAGTTTGACCTGGAGATAAAGCCCACCAAGTTAGTTAAAGGGCAGGGTTTAGCCAAGCCGTTGGCCGAATCCAATTGCAAGGCCTTGGGGGTTAGCTTCATCAACGCTTGCTCAGGAAATCATCAAGCCAAGTTGTCCAACAAAAGCACTCAGGGTGGCTTGTCACTAATAGAATGCACCTGGTACAAAGACATTTTGTACTTTCTGTAAGAATTAAAGCCGCCTGATGGGATGGGAAAAAGCAAGGCAAGATATTTAAAGCTTAAGGCAATCAGATATTGCCTTATTGACCAAGCCTTGTACTGGAGAGATCCTCTAGGGGTGTTTCTGAGGTGTCTAAACCCACAAGAAGCCCAGAAAGTTATGTTTGATTTCCATAGCGTCCTTTGTGGAGGTCATCATTTCTGGAAGACCACAGCTCATAAAATCCTCAGGGCTGGGTACTACTGGCCCACCTTATTCACTGATGTCTGAAGAGAAATTAAAGCTTGCATCAAATGCCAAAGGTTCTCAGGAAAACAACAGCTCAAATCTCTGCCACTAAATCCTGTAGTATCTTCAGCACCCTTTCAACAGTGGGGGTTGGACTTCATTGGGGAAATTCATCCTCCTTCTAGTGGCCAACACAGATGGATCCTGACTGCAATAGACTATTTCACCAAGTGGATAGAAGCTGCCCCACCAGGAGTGCTTCGCACAAGGTAATTATCAGCTTCTTGGAGGATATCATAGCCAGATTTGGTTGTCCCAACAGAATTGTCACTGATAATGCTGCTTCTTATAAGTCTAAGTCTCTAGTTAAGTTTTGTAAGCAGTTTGAGATTTCACTAATTCACTCCACTCCCTATTATCCTCAAGGAAATGGACTAGCAGAATCTTCCAATAAAATCCTAATCAAGCTCATTAAAAGATTATTGGAAGACAATAAGAGGGCCTGGGATTCAAAGCTCAAATTTTCTCTATGGGTTGATCGAGTGACAACAAAGAAGTCCCTTGGCACCTCACCTTTTCAACTTGTTTATGGGACGGAGGCTATTTTTCCCACTCAGCTCGCTTTACCTATAGCAAACTTCTTTCAGGATCATGAAGGAGAGATAGACCATATGGTCAGAAGAATTCATTAAGTGGTGGAACTGCAACAGATTAGGGAGCATCTAATGGAATTAGCTCACAATCATCAACAAAAGATCAAGTAGGATTTTGATAGGAAATTCAGGAAGGAGGAATTCGTGCTGGGAGATTTGGTGCTTAAGTGGGATGCACCCAGGCAGGATAGGGGAAAACACAACAAGTTCGATGCCCTCTAGATCTGGCCCTTCAAAATCGCTGAAGTACTCTTAAATAACACGTACAGGTTGCAGGATATGGAGGGTGAAGAAGTCTTTAGCGGCCCAGTAAATGGGTATTTCCTGAAGAAATGTTTTGTTTGAGCCTTAGACGACTCCTTTGTTTTGTAAATATTGTTTTTCTGTTTATTTTCAGCTTAATAAATGACTCCATAACCCAACAGAAGGCAACTGGAACTGCAAAAGAAGTTCTTAGAGCATCCCAGGGATGACTCTATCCCCCATGGAGCCTAATGTTAGTGCCAATTCTTGCAAAGTCATGAGCATTGAGCGCGACACACAGAAGAAATCCATTTTGGGCCTAAAATCAAGTGAGTGGGATTTTGTTTTCAGCAACAAGTATCCACAGATGGAGCAGATCGACGGTCATCGGGTAGGCTTGAGTCACAAAATTGCATGAGGTATAGCACATGGGCTCATTTCTTATCACCAAAGTCGTGAAATGATTATCCCTTTCACGTTTTCGGCTATCGGGATGTCAAGAGACAAGGGGCACTTTCTTCCACTGCATTTCAAAACCCCAAAACCCGAAGCATGAAATGTAAAAGCACCCAAAAGACATTTCAACATTCCGACTACCAAGAATTTAAGAGACAAGGGGTTCTTTCTTCCACTGCATTTCGAAACCCCAAAACCTGAAGCACGAAATGTAAAAGCACCCAAAAGCCATTTCGGCATTTCGGCTATTGAGAGTTCAAGAGACAAGGGGTGCTTTCTTCCACTACATTTCGAAACCCCGAAACCCGAAGCGTGAAATGTAAAAGCACCCAAAATACATTTCGGCATTCCGACTACCGGGAGTTCAAGAGACAAGGGGTACTTTCTTTATGTTTTCAGTCTCAGCCACCCTCCATGGAAAAGGCAGTTAATGAATATTGAATAGGTGGTTGAGACCTCAACTCAAGCCATGAATGTAGGGCATGGAGGTGTTGGCATGCAATCTGCCCAAGATCATCCTGTGTGTAGGTTTTCTCAAAAGAGCCATGCCGATCTGATGTCCTTGACTGATCAAAAGAACCTGTGCATGCTAAGTTACACTTTAATGTCTCACCTACCCTCTTGCTGCCAAGAGAGAGAATTTCTCTGAGTACATATACTCAGTTTTTGTATTTTTGCAAGCATCGATGGTAGAGCTAAGATCTCGACTGTAAAGCTTGAACAAAGCCTCTGGATCTCTGGTTATACAATGATATTTTGAGACTTCTTGTTTAGTGGCGGCCAACCTCCTCCTTTCCTTGTTCCTCTAAATCTGAAAGCCCGGGTATGGATGATCCAGTTAGGTGTTGTTGTAACTATATAATGCATGTTTGATTGTATTAGTTTCGAAATGTTTGAGGTTTACTTTGAAGTTTCTTTGGTATGAAAGGATCTCATATCTGAGACTTTTCCCCTTTATTTTCTTTCACTTACTCACCACTATGCAAATTTACTAGCCTAAGTTAAATCAATACCTTGCATGTCCTTGTTGTTCCAACCCAGTTTTCTGAGTGAGAGATATTGTTCTGAGTTTACTTCTATTTGATCACAACCTTTTTAACAAATCGTGATATAAAATGATGGGCCTTAGGCTTCCTCTTGTTGCAATCCAAGAGTGACTTTTGTAGCCAATAACATCATCTGCCAGACATAAGCGAATGGTACTAAGAGATTTTGCATCGAGATATTCCCATTCCTCATTCGTCAGGACCGCTGGTTTCTTTGACTTGACTGCCAATGCTTTTTGCAACCCTTGTCGCACCAGTAAATCCCACATCTTGAGCTTCCAAATCTCAAAGTTGCTTTTACCACTGAACTTTTCAACTTCAAACTTTGAACTCTGCATATTATCCATTAGCACAAAATCTCCTAATACCCACTGCTTATAAAATCCTTTTAAATGTGGAGGAATAATAGTATTAACCCAAAATATTTAATTAAAAATATTTAAGATAAATCAAAAATATATATTTAAACCTTTTAATAAACCAAAAAGGGGTCCACAAATAATATTTTAATTAACATCCTCCACCCACTTTATTCATAATGTTGATCGTCCGTATGCATAATCATAAAAGTCAACCACTTAATAAACTTAATACCTTTCCACTTTCATAAATTCATCTCTTTAATTTTTGAGAAGGAAAAATTCATACGAATGTTTTTGAAAGGGAGCGCTCCTTGTATTATTGAAAGGTAGCGCTAGCACTCCTTCACTATGTATATGGGAGTGCTAGTATGAGCTAGCAGCGCTCCTTGAGTGTGGCTGGGGGAGTGCTAGCACTCTAGAGCTATGTGATGCATACACTGGGTGCTCGACGTGCCTCTAACACTGCCTAGGGAGTGTCGATGACCTGCTGCTCACTCTGCTCACTCAATTCTCAATCTTGCACCATGGATCTGGTTCTCACGGATATCCAATGCAGCTCTGATACCACTTGTTAGAATTGAAAATGCAGAAAAACACAATTCACATATGATAATTAACAATCACATAGATAAGGAACACAGGGATTTCATGTGGTTCACCCAAACGTTGGGCTACGTCCACCAAGCATAGGCATCAGTTGTCTTATTATTCATATCATGGAGATTACAATAGACTTACAAGTTCTCACTCTGTCTCTCATTTGCCTCTACGGTCTTACATGAATTTATATACATTTACACAAGAAACTGATTATTAAATGCACTCCTACCCATATTCTAACTTGGTCTATTTTAGTTGCAACCAATGCAGAATAATAAGATCCAAATCCATTCTTGGAGGAATTCGTTGTCACCAAATCCCAACAATATCCACCTTGACAACAATTAACCTGATACCTTGCTCCTTCCTTTTGTTCATCACCTTTTTTGCAAGCCAAGAGAAGCCAAGCACCACCGTAGCTTCTCTAATAAAACTGGTTTCATGATCTTGCCTGTGTAACTTGCATGAGTTTGGATTTTCTAAGGGGTTACTCCACGTCCAACATGTCTTCTACAACTGTGTTGTGAGGCATATTTAGTGATAGATCTCCTTCTATACAAAACACCTATAAAATATACATTACAACTATCACAGACCATCTGAGTGTAACCATTATAGGTGATATTTGTGCTTCTCAAATGCTGAAGCACCCATTTCACTACAACAGCTGAATCTGTCATGTATATCACAACATCATTAGCATGTGAAACATATGGTCTTAACCATTTCATAAAATACAAAAGACCTCCTACTAAACTTACATGAGACATAATCTTTTCTCTTTTATAGACATGACCTATGCTTGATGAAAATTTATAATGGAAAGCAAGAGGGATAAAAAATAGTTTTACAATGTTCATACTGAACTCCAACCACAACTTACCATTACCATCTCTGTTTACTTTGTAATGTCCCCCACCTCTTAGAGAGGTGATGTAGAGACTCAGTGGCCTGGGCTCCCCCACTAGGTCATAGTCTTACACTGAAGGGGGAAGTCAAGGAGGCTAAAGTTATATTTTTAAGTTGACTTAAGAAAGGAAAAGGGATTAAGGGTAACAGATAACTCAACAGAAGAATAGAAGATTAACCCTGGGAGTTAACCTAACTCAACAGAGAATTAGAAGGAAAAATTATAAGTAAGAGGTTGGGGCGCACCTATTAGCCATTCTGGTTTTGGATTAGCATTTGCTATTTCTCTTGAGCATTCAGTTTGGGGTTTTTTTTGTACAAACCTTTGTGAGCAACTCAGTGGTGAAATATCCACTCACCTTGTTCCGCAGCTTGGTCTCGGGGATGAAAGGCTCCTCCACACCATTCTAGTCTTAGCCCATCTCCATCTAGCACTTCAGAAGGTAGCAAGCCATACTGTTCTTGTGTTTCCAACAAGGGCACACCATCATCTAGAGGGAGGTTCGATCCAGCTTATCCTGAGGGCCTGGGGCCATTCTGACAGTTGGGTTTTGTTTGCAGGGGCATGACCATCAGTTTGAGGGATTTTCTGGAGGGTTATCATAATTCTACATTTGTCTGTAGATTGGGACGTCTTGGAGCCATAGGGGACATCCTGTGATTCAGTAAAACTCAGATCTAGGGAGATCTGCTTGAGATCTGAGTCCGAAAATTCTCCCATGGGATTCTCATTGCTTGATCTATATTCTTGGAGAGTTTCAGAGCCTTTGGAGGCCTCCTTCATCAGGGCCGAACCAGCTAGGTTTTCAGTCATCCAGTGGGGTGCACCATTCAGTGGAGGAATTTAGATATACAGGATTTGAGAGTGGATTTGGGAATTTAGACATCTGGGTTTTCCTTACAGTTGCCTGATCTATTATTTGGCATATTTCTTGGGATGATTGGACACTTTTGGTAGCAGGGCCAAATTATTGAGGGTTTCAGCATTCTAGCAAGGCCTGGCACTTTCCATCTTGGAGGTTGAGCATTAGTACGACTTAGATCTACTTGATTCAGTATTCATTGTATATCCAGCCTTTGGAGGCTTATTTTGTATTGTCGGGAGCATTTTGTAGCAGCTCATATCTATTTCCTGTATGACCATCTGAGGTTTATGCCAGATCGACCATCTATTGTATTGATCTTACATTGCTCATAATAAAAAGGTCAGATCTTTGCTTGTGCTTCTACATATTGAATATATTTTGATCTTCATGTGTCGATGAATCTTGTATGCACTTAATAACTCAATAAATACATGCACATCAATAGATCAGTAGTAGTTAGTGATTCCAAGAAAGAATTTGGCTTGGGATCATTACAGTGGTATCAGAGCTTTGATCCTCCAAACCTGTGGAAGGATCGACGCATGCAAAGGTACAGCGGTAACTTTATGGGTCGGAGGAAGAAACCCAACAGTGAAATAGAGGCCAAGATGGAAGGATCTGGAGATGACCATGAAGCTGTAGATTTGACTCTCATAGCAGCGAAATTTAACAAGATCCAACAATCTGTCAACCGCATGGAAAGCACCTTGGTCCGATATTTGGACAAATACCATGAAACCAACAGGAAGGGACAGGTTGAGCTTTCTGAAACATTGAAGAAAGTTGACGAGAACCTGCAGATAATGAACATGAACCAATCCAAGATAACTGCATTTCTAATGGAAATGGCACATAAGGGGAAATACCCTGATACTTATGGGCATAAGGAGGTTGGTGGATCTGGTGGGATCCATGAGGAGATTAGACATAATCCGAAGAAAGCTTCCAGATCCGAGGGGAGTTTGGAAGGAGACACACTCCAGGGTCAAATGGGTAGTAGGATCAATTCGAGGAGATATATACCCACATTCACAGATGAACAGCTTGACTGACATATGAGTGGAAGAGCCAACCCAATACTGTATATTCCCACATTCACAGATGAGCTAGGGAAACAAGAATTGGTTGAAGATTTTGTGGGACAATTGGCGAGGAGTACCAATGAATACTATAGTTTGGATATGAATATCCAAAAACAGTTGTCCCTAGACCATTATTGTCAACTCAAGTTTAGAAATCAACCCAGGACGAACAATAGGGGCAGCTTTGAGTTTGAACGAAGAGCGGGAAAAATAGAAATTCCATACTTTGATGGTACGGCCAAGATGACAACTCAATCTTGGGTACAAAAGTTGGATACTTACCTGCAACTCAACCCCATGAGGGAGATGGAGGCCATCAAATTCACCACTATGTACCTGGATGGCAAGGCTCATGATTGGTGGTATCATGGACTCAGCACAATCGGACACAATCAGATTGTATCCTATATAGAGTTCACTCAAAGGCTCATTGATAGATTTGACCAAGGAGATCCCGAGCTACATTTCTGGGAGCTTACCCAACTCAAACAAACATGTACGGTTGAAGTGTATATTGACGAATTTTAGAGATTGGCAGTTATGGTACAGGACATGTCCCCAACAAGGCTCATGATGCTTTTCACAGAAGGGTTGATGGAACCCTTGAAGGGTTGGGTAAAGGCCTTTAAACCCCACAACCTACAAGAGGCCATTTGGAAGGTGAGGGATTTGGGGCCAGCTGCGAAGCCTAGATTCATACCCAGACCACCTCTTAAAAATGGAGGAAGGGATCAAAGACCTCCAATGAATCAGGGGGGATGTGACCCAAAGGGATTTGACAAGGGCTGTGGTAGGATAGATGACAACGCCAGAAGGGAACTGAGGAGAAAGAAACTCTGCTTCACTTGCAAAGAACCTTGGAATTTGTCAGATAAGTACATGGGACGTGGCCAGGTTCACTATATAGAAGTTACCTCAGACAATGAAGAGGAGGAAGAGTATGGTCAGATACAAAACATTGAGGCCAAAACTGCAGAGACATGAGAAGAGGAGGTTCTAGAACTTGAGTGTGCGGCTGGAGAGAAGGATACCTTGGCATCTATCAGCGGGATACCCAAGTTCAACACCTTCAGGATGAGAGGGGTCTTGCAGGGACAAAGAGTATTGGTTCTGATTGATGGAGGAGCTTCCTACAATTTCATTGATGCGACATTACTAAAGAGGAGCCACATACTTATAGTAGAGTTTGAAGGGTTCAAAGTAGAGGTAGCAGGCGGGAGTACTATGCCCTATGATAGATACATACCAGGTATGAAACTCACCTTAGGAAGGCATGAGTTAGTTCAGGATGTGTATGTGATGGATCTTCCCGATACCAACATCATCCTAGGGGTGCAGTGGCTCAACACTTTAGGTCCCATCACCACCAATTACAAGACCATGGAAATGTCCTTTGTAGAGGAAGGAGGATGAAAGGTTGTGCTCAGAGGCATGACAGGTAACTCCGCTAGAGTGGTCACGGCCAAGAGGATGGAAACCATCTTCAGAAGGGAAGAAATTGTATACGCAGCAGAATGTAAAGTCTCAACACGGGTGGACGAGAAGGGAAAGGTTCATTATGCTCCTATTATTAAAAATATCCTTGACAGGCACCACAAGGTGTTTGGGCCGATTCCTCCAGGTGTGCCCCCAGACAGGGGGTTTGAGCACATCATTGAGCTAGAAGTAGGGGCTAAACCAGTTATCACCAAACCCTATAGGCATCCCAAGAAGCATATAGACGAGATATAGAAGGCCATCAAAGAGCTTCTAGACATGGGACACATCAGGCCGAGTTCAAGCCCGTTCACTTCTTCAGTAGTCTTGGTTAAGAAAAAAGACAGAACGATGAGAATGTGCACTGACTTCTCGGCTTTGACTAAAAATATGATCAAAAATAGGTACCCCATACCCAGGATTGATGAGTTGCTGGATGAGATGCATGGAGCTATCTATTTCACAAAAATTGATCTCCGTTCAGGCTACCATCAAATCAAGATGAGGGAGGAGGACATCTCAAAAACAACCTTTAGGTGTCACTACGACCATTATGAGTTTTTGGTAATTCCCTTTGGGTTAGCCAATTGCCCAGCCACATTCCAGTCCTACATGAACCATGTGTTCAACAAACAGCTAAGGAAACACTTGTTGGTATTCTTTGATGAATTACTCATTTACAACAAAACCTGGGAAGAACACCTTCGACATGTGGACCAAATCCTGTCAATCATGGAAGAACAATCACTATATTCCAAGGAATCCAAGTGTGAGTTTGGGATGACAGAGGTACTCTACTTGGGACACATCATAATGGAAAAAGGAGTACAGGTACACCAGGAGAAAATAACAGCCATTAGGGAATGGCCTACTCCGAAGACACTCATGGAACTGAGGGGATTCCTAGGCCTATGCACAGACTACAGGAAATTTGTTAAAGGGTTCTCTCAACTATGCACACCCTTGACTGACCTGACCGAAAATGAGTCCTTCAAATGGAGTGACGAGGCCCAAGCCATGATGGAGAAAATGAAATAAGTCATGAGTACCTGTCCAGTTCTTGCTCTCCCAGATTTCGGCATACCCTTCACCTTGGAGTGTGATGCATCGGGGGAAGGTATAGGGTCCATGTTGATGAAAAATAGGCACCCCATTTCCTATGAAAGTCAGAAACTCAAGGGTCCTGAACTACTTTACAACATTTACGACAAAGAAATGTTGGCTATCATGCATGCACTAGCCAAGTTCAAGCATTATTTGGTAGGTGCAAGGTTTTTGGTCAAATCAGACCATAACAGTCTTAAATATCTACTGGAGTAGAAGGATTTGAATGAAAGACAACAAAAATGGGTAAGAAAAATATAGGGCTATGACTTCGACATTGAATTTGTCAAGGGGAAGAACAACGCAGTAGCCGATGCATTATCTAGGAGGCCATCCATTTTTTCCATGTTCGGTATGTTAGTTGACTGGAAGGATCACTTGATAGTGTAATATGTAAAGGATCAGTTCGCTTGTCAACTATTGGATGGAAAAATACAGGACAACAACTTCAGGGTCATAAAGGACCTCATTTATTACAAAGACCAAATCTTCTTAGTTCCTGGATCAACTCTCAAAGCTAAGATCTTGCATGCGTGTCATAACTCACCAGTAGCAGGACATCAGGGCATCAGTAAGAGGTACAGGAAGGTGAGAGAGAGGTTTGCATGGAAAGGCCTCAAGGAGGATGTGATTAAGCATGCCAAAGAGTGCACCACATGCCAAGAAAACAAGGATGAGCACACACACCCTGCAGGATTGTTGCAACCCCTACCCATTCCAGAACACAAGTGGGAAAGTATATCCATGGATTTCATCACCGGTTTTCCCCGAGCACAGGGGAAGGATTTCATTTTCATGGTGGTAGATAGGTTGACGAAGTTTGCACACTTCTTTTCCATAGCCACAGACTTCAGTGCAGCACAGGTGGCCGAATTATTTTTTAGAGAGGTGTTCAGACTACACGGCCTACCCAATACCATTATCAGTGACAGGGACAATAGATTCATGAGTACGTTTTGGCAAGAGTTGTTCAGATTATTAGGTACGACATTGACTCCTAGTACTAGTTATCATCCTTAGATGGACGGTCAGACTGAAATAGTCAACAAATGGGTGGAAGGCTACCTCATAAATTATGTAGCAGGACAACAGAAAGCATGGGTCAGATGATTGCACTTGGGAGAATATTGCTACAACACCACCCATCATGTATCCATAGGCATGACACCCTTCAGGGCTTTATATATCTATGATCCCCTTTCCTTTGTGGAGATTTCCTTTGGGGACAACAGGGCACCCATGGTGTAGGATTGGGTACAATAGAGCCAAGACATTCTTAGGAAATTGAAGGATCATCTAAAGAGGGCACAAAACCAACAGAAGGTCCAAGCAGACAAGCACAAAGTTGACCGGACTTTTGAGGTTGGCGATTTAGTCTACTTGAGGCTACAACCATACAGGCAGGCTTCCATTAAAAGAAGCAGAGCGGAGAAACTACAGCCACGTTTCTTTGGACCCTACAAAGTCAACAGGAAGATAGCGGTCATAGCTTACGAGTTGGAGCTTCCACAGGGTAGAAAAATTCACAATGTTTTTCATGTCTCGTGCCTTAAGAAATCCCTCGGTCAACACATCAGGCCCATTGAGGTATTACCCCCCATGGATGAGGAGGGACAACTAGTTTTGATTACGGAGGAGGTACTAGAAGTCCGAGAGAAGAGGCTCAGAAACCGAAGCATCAAGGAGTACTTGATCAGGTGGAAGGATTTACCCATTGAGGATGCCACTTGGGAGCAAGAACATGTGGTAAGAGAAGTAGGTTTGGAATTGCTCGAGGAAAAGAAATTTCAACCAGGGGAGACTGCAATGTCCCCCACCTCTTAGAGAGGTGATGTGGAGACTCAGTGGCCTGGGCACCCCCACTAGGTCATAGTCTTACACTGAAGGGGGAAGTCAAGGAGGCTAAAGTTATATTTTTAAGTTGACTTAAGAAAGGAA
>JASDQU011402609.1:15730-44624 GCA_032191745.1 Picea mariana | reverse complement strand
TTTTTTTTTTTTAATTTTTTTTTTCTGAAAATACGACAGGAGCTATTTAAAAAGAACATTAAGCATTTAGCTAATCTTGTAAGTCTTGCTTTTAAATTGTAGCTTTGGTCAATCTTAATTGACATTAACCTTATCAGCAGCAGCTAAGGTAATTTTCCATATATAAACTTTGATTAAGTGCCTATCCTAATTATATCTATTTTTGTGAATTGGCCATAATTTTCCTAGTCCAGCGCCCAGGCCAGGAATATAAACTGGACCTCCGATTACTGAAAAATGTATTGCCTAGTCCAAGGCAATTTTTGTAATGATCTTCTTGTTATACAAGCCTATATAGATAGCTGATTTGGTTAAGCTTGTTATACAAGCCTATATAGATAGCTGATTTGGTTAAGCGCAATGGGTTAGCTCAATTGGTTGTTGTCAATGTTCTTGGACTTTTGGCTAGTTCCCCATTGACAGGTTTTGAATCCACTTGGATGCAGTGCACTAGTCTACACCAATGAGTTTACAAAGGATGTCATCCACGAGTGTGGGGAAGCATCCACCGATGAAGTTTTCCTTGGAAAACAAAAGATAGGTGATTTGGTTAGCATCACCAACATAACCCGCAAAAACTTTGTCTGTGCCAGTTACATACATGTTGGTAAACCTGAGTGCAACTGCTAACTCTGTGTTTGTTTTTCTTTTAACTCCTTCTGAGACCAATCTGGTTAATAGGACCTCTTTTCAACAGAAAATAGAACAAAGTTAATCAGAGTTTAATCAAATACTTGATGAAAAACATCAGGTTTTTAATCCCAAATAATTGTTTACAATTCTGCAGTGCTATTCAGCAAATAGTTCATGTCAGGCACATCCCTGCCACATTCATCTTCTCCTTACAATCTTTTCAACCATTCATGAATTTTCTGTCTCTTTGTGTGGCTTGTCTCCTATGAGGAAAGAATGCACCCTTTTGTTGATCTCAATCCAACTACACCCGGGTTTCTTTTTCACCTTCTTGCCTTTCATCAATCTACGTATTTTTTCAATATCACCCCACCTACCAGCTGTGGCATAGAGGTTAGAAAGCACCACATAGGGTGCTGAATTTTTAGGATCCAACTCAAAAAATTGTTCTGCAACCCTTTCTCCTACTTCTATGTTGTTATGGAAACTACAGGCACCAAGTAAACATCCCCACACAGTTACATCAGGTTTTATTGGCATTTGGTTGATAAAATCTTCAGCCTCTGTAAGACACCCTGCACGGCCAAGAAGGTCGACCATGCAGCCATAATGCTCCATTTCAGGTGTGATGTGATAATGTTTAGTCATGTAATCAAAATATCGATGGCCTTCATCTACCAGACCTGCATGACAGCAGGCAGATAACACTGCCACCAAGGTGACATGATTTGGATTTGTGCCAGATTGTTGCATTTTTTCAAATAATTTGAGAGCTTCATGGGCCTGACCATGTAACGCATATCCTGCAATGATTACAGTCCAGGATACCACATCTCGCAGAGACATGTTGTCAAACAGATTTCTTGCACTTTCTATGCTTCCGCATTTTGCATACATGTCAACAAGAGCATTGCCTACAAAAACATCACACTGAAATCCACTTCTAATTATGTCTCCATGGATTTCCATACCCTGTTCCAGGGCTGCCAAATCAGCACATGCGGGGAGAACACCAACAAAAGTTCTCAAGTTTGCCCTGATACTTAACCTTTGCATCTGCCGAAAAAGTGTCAGGGCCTCTTCACAAAGCCCATTCTGTACATACCCTCCAATCATGGCTGTCCAAGAGACCACATTTCGTTCAGACATTTTGTCAAACACATTGTGTGCATTCTTTATCTGCCCACATTTTGAATACATGTCTACGAGGGAATTCCCTACAGAGACATGTAACTTGAATTGACTCCTAATTATGTCTTCATGGACCTCCATACCCTGATCAAGAGCTGCCAAGTCAGCACATGCTGAGAGGACACTGGCAAAAGTATTAGAGATGGGTTTCACACCAGCCTGTTGCATTTGTTGAAAAAGCTTCAGAGCCTCTACCGAAAGCCCATTCTGTGCATATCCTGTAATCATCGATGTCCAGGAGACTGCATTTCTATTGGGGATCTTCTGAAACATCTCCAGGGCTTCCTCAACTTGTCCATTCAGCGCATACCCTGAAATCATTGCATTCCACGACACCACATCCCTCTGAGGCATTTTGTCAAACACATGGCGTGCATCCTCTATACTTCCACATTTTGCATACATATCCACAAGGGCATTCCCTACAAAGACCTCAGACAGAAACCCACTTGTGTTTATTTCTTCATGGATATCCCTACCCTGTTCCAAGGATGCCAATGTGGCGCAAGCGGGGAGAACGCTAGAAAATGTGAAGTGATTGGGTTGGACACCAGTTAGTTTCATTTCATCGAACATTTTCAGAGCTTTGTCGGCATACCCATCTCTAGCATAAGCTGAAATCATGGCAGTCCACGAAACCACATCTCTGTCCGGCATTTGATCGAAAACCCTGCGAGCGTCTGCAAAACAGCCAAACTTGGCATACAAAGTGACCAGTTTGTTCGCTAAGGAGATGTCTTGGCATTGAAAATGCATTTGAATCATGTGGGCATGGACTAGCTTGGCTTCTGGCAGGGAAGATTTAGTATTATTAAGGCAGCCCTGCAAGAGAGAATGATATGCAGCAGCAGCAGCAACAGACGAGTTGAGAGGCGGGTACATGATATGGAAAACATGTTTTTGGGCTTCTTCAAATCGGCCCTCTTTGCTCAAAACAGTTGTTGTGATAGCACTGTCGGTGTCGTCACCTTGTGTTTCAGGAGCACTTGACATTGTTTTGATAACACCTTGGATTCGATACATTGGCATAGAAAGCAGTGCCATTTTCTCCTCCTGATATCTCAATGACTTGGCCATTGCCATTGCTTTTGCGTTGAATTCTCATCATATGTTACCCGATTTACAGCTAAGTTACTGAAATCTCAACAGAAACCCTTAAGCACATAGACACCTCTAGTGTCTAACTTGCTATAGCGATTGGTGCTGTGCTGGTTTGCAAAGTGAGCTGCGACTTGTATAAATGTCCACACGACGGTAAGTCGAAAAATCCACAAGGCAGGTTTGCTATATTGCGGGGATTCAGAATAGCCGTAGGAATTTCCTCTCCGATTTGAGCTATACATATATATCTTCACAGATTTTGCCCTAGTCAGATTGCCGGAGAGCCGGATAAATTCTCAGATCGAACGCCCGCAGGTATTGAAGAAAAATGGCTCAATTTGTGCGATTTGAGGATTGTTTGAAGACAGGACGGCCAAGGGAAATTGAAGGCGCAAGACAGATTCACGCAAATGTGACGGATTTGATGAAGAAATGGAGCCGGGTTCGAGCTGCCTGAGATTTAAATCTATCCGTCTGTCTCTGGAACGGCCTATCCTTGCTGGCCAAAACTTTGAACAAAGCACCAAAGGTCGGAAATTGGAATTATAAAATTTAAACGCGTAGTGTAATATTTGTCAGGCGGGATTTGTGGTCGGTTCGATGGGTTGTAATGTATGCAATGGCGGATGAGATTTCTGGGTGAGATGAGGACACGTGTATGGTCGTAGAGGAAATTAGGGCCGGTGGCTATTGATTGATTTTAAAGACGTCCATGAGGCTGGACAGCTTAGGGGATCAAGAGATTAATGGAGTGGGATAACTCGGGACCAATCTTTTCTTCTGAGTTACTTTTTGGGCAGGTTTTTCGGTGGTGTGGTTTTAAATTTTCGTCCAATCTAGAATTCTGATCGATTTTTTGAGCATATGGGTTGGTTTAAAGTGGAGCAAAACCCCTAAGGTAAGGTTTTGAAATGCATGAAACTTTGATCCATATGAAACTCAGGCTACCCTTGAAAATCTGGTTGGATTCAAGCCCAGTTTTTTGCCTGAAAAACGGGTCAGTTTGCTCCCAAGTTAGCTTACCCCAGAGAATAACAACCCTAACTCATCTTCACACTTTTTTCAATGTCAGATCTTCTGTTGTGAATCTTGACTAGAAGACTAGCAATCTGGTTGATCTTATTCCTGTCAAATCGTTGGTGCATGTTGTTGACCTTTAAGCAGTTTTCATACTGACTGTGGATATCCTCGTACGCTGCACATTTCATGATAATGTGTCACTCTGTCTCCACCACAGTTTTATTGTAGAATATGTGAGTTCTCTCCTCCCAAACTTCTTTGAGTACCCTCCACCTAATAGTTTCACATCTAAGGTGATGTGAACCCGTCTTCAACAGTGCAACTAACAATCTTGATTTTCCTTTAATCACTGCCCCTAAATATGATTTCTCGCTATGATCACAATTTGGATTAAACACCTTGATGTAGTATGCTTTTTGCGCCAACTGTGATTGGTCCACATGGCAGTGCTAAAATTTTCATTCACAAACTTTTGTATTTCTTCCTTGGTGTTAGGACATTCATGCAGCGTGATATTCCACTTACTCAACCACTTTTTATTTTGCTTCATCCAAGTTTTCTTCCTATGGTCTAACTCCTCCTCCATAACTAACTTGGGCCACTGTTGATTATCCATGTTTTCCACATTCTTTAAATAACTTATTAATTTGGTTATCGTTGTTGCCTCCAACGAAAAAGTACTTGTTTCAGCTAAAAGAGTTTTATACGGGATTGTGGCTTTAACTTTGAGATTGCTAGTAATTAATTGCTTCTTAATTCTTTCTAGCTGTTTCCATCTGCAAGTTGACATGTTGCTTCGCCATATTTCACAACCATAGAGAACAACTAGCATAACCAACAAAACCAACAAAACCAACAAACCAAAGAGGGGTTTTTTGGTTTTCCAATCCCAAAGTTCTGCTTTTCTGCACCTATTTTGAGAAAGTATGAGGGTCTCCACCCTCCCTATATCCTTTTTTCCCTACAAATCTCCCAACTAAGCTTATAGTGGAAGTCAATCCCAATATATTTGTATTCTTTCACTATCTCCAATGCATTGCCTTCGAAAAGAAAGAGTGATTGGTTTGTCTTTTCTATTTAAAGAAAATATCATGATTTTGGTCTTGGTAATGTTCACTTGCATCCCTACCTCCTGACAAAAGTGCTCTAAGGTCTTTAAATGTTCTCTTAATCCATGTGTTATTTTTGAAATTAAAATAAGATCATCCGTGTATAAAAGTAGCTTCACCACATCTCTTCTAGATGGACACCCTTTCCATCCGTCATGCTCAACCAAGCTTCCAACTTATTAATGTATAAACCAAACAAAGTGGGAGATAGAGGGTATCCTTGTTTAATGCCAATATCACTGCCAAAACATTCATGCATTCCTTCACTTGTTCTGATTTTAGCTCTGACCTTCTCATAAAGTCAGTGAATTGTCGCTCTATATCCATCTAGGATACCCAACTCTTCCATTTTGTTCCATAGTTTGTCTCTAGGCACTGTGTCGAAAGATTTCTTAAAGTCCACAAAACAACAATATGTTGTCTTGCCTTGTTTGTCCCAGATTTTCTCTATCAAATGTCTAAGGGTGACACAATGATCAATGGTAGAATGCCTAGGTCTAAAATTTGCCTGCCCTTTTGCCCTTTTTCCCTCATCTTCTGCCCAATTGTTGATTCTTTGCTCTATCATGCTCCCCAAAAGCTTTCCCATGAGAGGGTTGACCATAATAGTGGGATAGTTGGAAGGGTTATTGATATCTCCATTCTTAAAGAGAGGAATGACCACACTGGTGGTCCATTCTCCTGGAAAGCCATCCTGGATGACCCCATTGAAAATTCCTTTTATGTGAGGTGCAAGGAGCTCAACCCCCCACTTTAAAAATTCAGCTTGAAGCTCGTCTATGTCCTCCGCTTTGCCGCTTGCTAACTTCTTTATTCCTCGCTTGATATCATCAATTGTGAATAGTTCCACTGATGTTTTCACTATGGGAGGAGTGTCTTTCTCGTGTACCCGCTCATAAAGGAGCCTCGCATATTCTAACCAAAATCCTTTGGGGTTGTGTTTTCCAAGAGAGATTAACTCCTCTCTTCTTGCATTTACATACTCTTTTTTTCCGAGTGTACTAATCTTTCATATTTCTTCTTGTTTTCTCTGCTCAAATTTCTCTCTTTTCGAGATCTCTTCGTTGCCTTGCATTCTTCATCATATCATGGATTTGTCGGAAAGGTACTTGTAGCCCTCTTCTTGGGATCAGACCTTTTACGCACTTAAGGCCTTGTGGATTGTTGGGATTAACGAACTACTATGAACATGACCACTCATCTCATTGGTTGTCATATCTGCTCTGCTGTACTTTATAACCTGAAACTGTTGCTTAAGAGCAACACTAAACCTTTCCCTATTTCCTGATTTATGAGAATTTTTCCTTTGGAAAGATTTTTCTTTTGTATGCCAAGGATTTGATTATTTCGTGGGCTAGCAGGAAAGTCTAGCTTAACCAATAGGGGGGCATGATCATATTTCATTTCAATAGGACAGTCCCCTATATCAAACTTCAACACTCTAGAATTAAAACTTTGAAAGCAGATTAAGTAATCTACCATAGTTTGACCATTGCAAGTTTTGCATGTGATACCCCTGAAGCTAGTTACCCTCTCATTCCATTGCAAATAACCATGCCAAACAAACTACAAATCCCTAGTAATTCTTCCCCAAAGTGTGTCACGCCCCCATTTCCATCTTGTGAATCTCTTGCCCATGATTGATCTCCACTCTCTTCCAACCATAAGGGATTGTTTTCCCCTCTTTCTTCATTGCTCAATTGGAGAGATTGGTTGTTAGTTGTCCTTGCATTAAAATCACCCATTAACATTACTTCTCCCAAGTGGTTGGAAAGAGAGATATCTCTTTTCAATGAGGCATATGGGTCTTTGTTGTCTAAATTGCTTCTTTTATAGATTTTTGAGTTTTTTGGGGAAAAATAACAAGCATCCAACCTGAAAGTAACCTCCTTCTCAGTTATTTACAGCTAGATGTATTGTTTGTTTGGGTCTTCTTTTACTATTTTTACAACACCACCCCATTTTTAATGTATTATCACTGTAACAACCCCATGTCATTTGCACATCTCATTTCCTTTGTTCCAAATTGAAGTTTTCTTGTACCCCTCGAAATCTAGAACCTTGCAACCATCGTGCTCATGTGTTTCTACAAGAATAATAATACCTTTTCCTTCTGCAATGGGCCCCAACCTTGGACCTCTTCTCCATGGATAACCTCTGCAATTCCAACTTATTACCTCTAAATAGTCCAGTGGGGCCCTGATTTTCTATTTCTTATTTGAGAAGCGATCATTGATTTGAGCCTTTCCGCTCTTCAACCATGTCCATTTTCCCTCATTTCTTGTTGTTTTCACTTTTTCCCACTCCATTCTTTGTTGTTCTTGTTGATCCAAAGTCAAGTCCTCATCTAGGTAGATGCGTGTGGCTCTATGCAATCCTCTATTTCTAAGGATCGTATTCTTATCCTCTATATTCCTTAAGATAAATCTTACATGCCTATCTCTTCCTCTATCTTCTATCCAATCCTGCTTTCCTGGTGAATACACCCTGTCCACTTCAACTTATCTTTAAGGGAGTCCCTTGCTAGAATGTCCGTCCTCTCATTTTCACCAAAGTCCTTCAGTGCTTTGATAATGATATTTGCAGCCTTGCCTCGCTTTATCTTGTTCTTCCTTTATTTGTATTTTGATTTGCTTCTCAATTATTTCTTTTTGTTTGTTTGATGACTCACTTATAACTTGTGACCATGATTTAGCCTCTTCTATCCGATCTTTTAGTTGATTTTCTTTAGCTTGAATCTCATGTCTTTGTGTTGTGTCCTCTTCTTTCACCATTTTTTATTTCTCAACTCTGGTTATCCTCATATGTTCTAATTCTTATGTGAAGGTAGTCACTTATTGATGTCCTATTTCCATTTTAACCTGCATGGTTGAGATTTGTTCCTTAAGAGCTTTATTTTCTCCCTTTAACTTGCTCTTGAACTCAACAAATTCGTTTACTTTGTTGCCTTCATACCATCTTTTCTCTTCTACAATTTCAAGTCTCCTTTTCATGCTCATGAGTTCTTTCACATATAGCTCATATGACCACATTAATGGTGTTGATGTGGGACTATATCGGTCTTTGTTGTCATGGTTAACTACTTTTCTATCTTCTTTGTTTGCTTCGAGAACCTTTGCTCTGTCCAAGTTTGGTTCGAGATCCTGAATTTCTATTTGCTCCATGCTAACTTGAGAAGCCTTACTTGATATGTTGTTCACTTTCGACAATATCATTACGAATTTTTTTCTTATGTGGTTGCCTTAGCTTTTAGGTTTGCCTATGTTTTAAAATCCTTTATATTGCTTTGTGTTTACAAAAACTAATCTTTCGTCTGTATTTCTTGCATCCTTCTTAAAGAAATCTGCGATAAAAGAACCCCCTACTCTTGCTAAATCCTCCACTGTCATTGTAAGATGGGAAAATGAAGATCCACTAGTAAACTGAGCTTGTAAACCCCCATTTTACCCTGCCCTCTCCACAATAATAGACTAGTTTGCAGATTTGTTTATTGTGGTGTGAAGCATTGCTAGCTATGCCTCCTGTACGCTGGACCCCTAGCTCACCAAGACTAAACTTTCTTTTGGTTCCTCCATACTAACCCCCATAATTGTTTTGATGTGCTTTTTGCCAACTTTGTTTTTGTTTTTTCCACATTTGATTTGTGCCATCTTAAAGGAAATAAACAAAGCTTAAACATGAAGACATAAAGAGATGAAAGAGAGAACCCTTGCCACACCTGTTCCTGTCGAGTAGCAGTTTGAATTTTGCTTGTAGAGAAACTGGGTCCCTCTCCTGATTGGGTCCCTTTGTAACTTTCCCCTCGGACAAGAAACTCTCTCGAATCTCGAAATTCTCGAATCCAAAGACTGAAACTATGTCGCTGTCGTTCGCTTGGGCCCCTCTATCGCTACCTCAAGTCCCTCTGTCGCTCGCTACCTCAGGTCCCCTCTTGTCTATCGCTATCTCGCCCCCGTCGCCACTATCTCACCCCTGTCTCGTCGCCTATCTTGGAGATCTGCTAGATTTCAGGATAGTGGCCCTCTTGTTTGTCGCTATCTCGCCCCTGTCGTTGATGTCTCGCCCTTGTCTTGACCCTCTTGAGAAGCTAGGAACATGCTACAAATGTGGCGTTTCTTAATACCATCATGGCCATAAAAGTTAAGCCATATAGAGTCATTTAATGTATGGATATCAATATTTGAAATTAATAATTTACAGAAATAACTTTATAACATCAACAAAGATCAAGATCTAGGTAGGAAAATATAAGAAATTAATTTTATCTCTATATTTCATAACGTTAATATATAACATTATTGTGTCGTGGGTATTTTAAATACGTAAAGATTTGAATTTTTTCCATATTTTTTCTTGTTAATTTTGTTTAAAATTTAAAAAAATGTTGGAATTATAAATATCAATTTTTGAGATTGTGTAATCTTATTTAATATGAATTTTCAAGAGTTAAATTTATTTATCCATTCAAAAATGCAATTTTAATAATAAAAAATTGTGATTTTACCAAAATTATATATGATGATTGTCAAAACTTTAAATTTTTTTAAAATTGTTGGAATTGCAGATATCAGTTATTGAAATTTTACAATCATAATGTAATGTGATAGGGATTTTTTTGACACTAAATCCATTTAAACATTAAAAATACAATTTTAATAATAAAAAAATATATTTTCATCAAAATTATTTATGATATTTGTTGGAAAAAATTCAAATAATAATGTTTAGATTATTAAAAAAAAATAATATCTGACATTAATCTTGATGTACCGTGTCTGTAATATTTTCTAAATTAAATATGGGCAATTGTTTATATTTTTTGTATTTAATTTAACAAGATTTTTCTAAATGTTGACACCTTGAGATTGGGATCTAGGGGGCGACCTCCTCCTGAGGTTGAGCTGGTGTACAAGGTCTGTAGTTGAACATGTTTGTGTTTAGTTATGATGATAATTAAATATTTTATAGTTTTTTTTTTAATATTTCAAATGTATTTGAGAATGTACAATTGAATGTGGTTATTAATGCATCATGTAACAAAACAATTAATAATATTATAAGGTAATGGTAAAGAATATCTATTTTTTTTATAGGGATATATTAATAATATCACTTTATATTATATAAGGTGAAATATATACAATTTTATTTGATGTCTATTGATGCAAATTTTTTTTTTCTAGTTGTTGTTTCCAGGGAATATTATATTCTTTTGTTTTGTTTGGATAATAGTGTCTACTGAGGTGGATACATAGAGTGAAATTTTATATCACTTGATAAAGGTTGTTTAAGGGAAGCTTGTAAGAATGAGAGTAGAAGAAGAGTTGTGTAAAGCAACAAATGCAGGTGATTACCTAAGAGTGAAGAAGCTTAGACAATGGAGTCGACGCAACCTGTTTTGATTTCGATGGATTTACACCCCTCATGCATGTTGCTAAACTTGGCCATTCTTAGGTCATTTAATGCTTGCTGGACTCCATCACCCCCCGAAATTCCCTTCATCTCTTCAGCCTCTCTACCAACAATTTTTCCATGGAAGTCAATCACCAAGACACCTTCAACCTACTTCTTAATGCAACAATGCACATATAGCTAGTTTTAAGGAAAATAACGGGATCCCAAGACTCTAACAAAGAATATCTTGAACAACAAGTTCTTTATAGTGAAGATAAGCTCCTGAACGAGGAAAACATAGGCGTTATGATGGCTTCGGAGAAGCCATTAATGGAGGCCCTTTCCAAGGCATCGTGTAGCAGAGGTGAAAGTGGGTGGAAGGTGGGAACATACTCAATGTTGGGTTTGGTTTATTGAACGCCATTGAGATGTCTATGCTTGAATGCAAGCCACGTGATGGGGATATAATCCCAATCTAAAGATAATCTTCGATCATGCTCCATCTCACATGAGTTTCGATAATCGATTAATCTTGTAAGGATTATGTTTTGGTTGACTTTTTTTGGATCGAAGTTAAAGGTCTAGAAAAAATGCTTCAGATGGAACTTGGCTAGAAATTATGATGTGAAGAGCAAGACAGGAGGCCCTTTTGAAACCATCAGACATCTAGATGAGCTCACACACGGTGCCAACATCGGCCTCGACATTACCATTAGGCTACTGGAACCCATCAAGGATCAATTTCCTATGATTTCATATGTTGATTTCTATCTGATACGTCTCAGGCACTAAATCTTGTTTTTTTGGGGGTTTTGGTAGTTGGGATTTGGGGTTTGTGTAGGGTTTGCTGAGGATGGATTTTTTTGGGATTTTTGGTGTTGAGTTCCAAAGATCTATAAATATAATCACCACATAATATCCAAAGAAAAAAATAGAAAATCCACACATTATTACTATCAAACCCTTAAGGTAGGGAAACACCGTACAATATATCCTTTTAAGGAGGGATCCACTCCTGATCACTTGTCTCTTTAAGGGGGAAACCTCCTAATGAGCTACCGATCCAAGTACAATACTTTTCAACTTTCCCATTACATTTCTCATACCCCTTTATATAGTGCTACCTACCACCTAAGAACATTCTAGAGGAGGAACCTTCTAGAAGCAAAACCTTCTAGTAATCCCTCTTACAACTATTGTGTTCACACTAAACCTTATTTATTAAAAGTGGCCTTTAAACAATACATATTTATTTTTATTCCCCTTGGGTACCTATTTAGGTACCCCATATTATTCCCCTACACTACATTCCATCCCCCTTATGAAAGTGTTGTCCTCAATGCTTGTTACAACCATATACCAGGGTCCCGTGGATAAGTGTGGACCATAATGCCAAAGTACGCTGGAGGACCATGGTCCCATGTAGAAATGCTAGCCACCATGTTAAAGTAGTTCCAATGCCACTGTAAATCAGGGTCCCATGTCCATGTGCTCATGTGAACTCCACTCTGAAGATAGAGAGACACAATAGTCAACTGAAAATGATGCTCCAAAGATTGACACTGGTCATGTGGATCCAAATATGTAGAGTTGGCCAAAAAATCATCCACTAGAACTAAAGAATAAGGAAACTGAAGAAGAGTATGCATAGAAGGATCTTGTCTGCTCTCTAAAATGTGCTCTACAGAAGGTGGAGTAGAGTCATCAAATAGAAGATGAAAGTGCTTGTCATCCTAGAAATGACAACTATCCATATACCAATCATCACAATCGTCCTCGTAATCATATCAAGCATATCTTTCTTGAGTATATTCTCTTATGATGTAATTGTACATGGTATCCGTAATATATCTCCCCCGCCTTGCAAGATAAGAGTACCAATAATCATAATCACGCTCAGGATCATACCTGGCAAATCGTTCTCGATCATATTCTTCCACGACGCAAGGGTATGTGGTTCAAACAATACATATGTCCTTAAATTCAACAATTGTATTTTGCATATCATGGAAAAAGTTGAATATTTTGATCCCATCGTCATGCTTCAGGCCCATGAGGGTTTGAAAGCGAACTTTTTCAGAAGTTGTAGCACCCTGGATATCCATTGGAAGCACCACATATAATATACCAAAATAAATCTCTGAAAATACTCTATCCAATGGCATTGATCTGGTACCAATATGAGCACCCTGTCAAGAGTTATGAGCTATGCAGTCCTGTCGCCATCACGAAAAACCTTGAAAATTGTTGATTTTAAATTAGCAATATCTTGGCCTTTCAAACTTTGATTCATACAATTTATTTTTTGAAATTGTTTTTTTTTTCTAGAGGAACTCAGATCTACAACTAGTTTCATCAAATTCTTCACAGAAAACTACATGAATTTTCCGAAGTGTTGCAACCCTCTTTTTATTTATCTTTTGAAACCTTGCAATAATAAAAAAGGATTTCCCCTTTTTCGTGGCCGAAGAAAGTTCTCTGATACCAAATGTTATGTTCCACAATAAATCTGAAAAAATAACTTCAGAAATAACTCAAATCATTCACCAAACTAATGAACATAAGAAATAGAGAACACCCTTGAGGTAGGATAACACCATATATTATTCCTTATGAAAGGAATGCACTCTTCAAACAATACTTGTTTTCTCATCAATTACAATATTCTTCACTATGCTCATTACATTACTCATCACTTCCTTATATAATACTCCCTAAGAACATTCTAGAGAAAGAACCTTCTAGAAAACCTTCTCACATTTATTATGTTCACACTAATATATCTAACTACCATAGTGAGCTTTATTTAATAATATAGTGGAGTTAGTCCACCTTACATTGAATGACCTCCACTATTAAACTATGGGTCATTTGCCCCCCCATTACCTCTCTAGCTACACTACATTTTGAGTGTGCGTCTATATTCACTTCATTTATGGTAGCTTTCTATGTTGCTTTGTCCTCTCTTTTTTTTTTTTTTTCGGTCTTCAACCTATTTTGATTAGGTTTGGGTTTACTCTTGAGTGTGGTAGTGGTTTTCTGCTATAAACTAGGAAGTGATTTAAAGGTGTTTCAAAAGTAAATCTCTTTATTGAGGTAAGGTACAAATTTCATACATGGAAACATTGGCTTTAGTCTTCTTCACTTCTTTAATGACATTGTATTCCATGGGTTGCATGGTTGGAATGTTTACCAAGGTCTTGATGGCTTAAGAAACACTAATGGAATATTTTGATTAAGAGGTTGTTACCTTAATCTTGGGTGGAAGGAGTAATGTTTCTCAAGGTTGAAGTTAGTTTGGCAAGAAGAGTAGTGTTACGTACAGGTCCCTTACTCCTTAGGCTATAACTCTTTGGGGCAGGTTGGGGGGAATGTACATCTCCTAAGTATACCTCTCTTATTGCATCATTATCTGAATCTACTACGTAGTCCTAGAGGAACATGAAAAGTTCTCCAGTTGTGTCCCTTTCTTCTACAATCTCTTTAGTCTCAACCTCTTGGGATAGCTTGTCAGAAAAAAACTATTGATCAAGTAGTTGATTAATGAACAAATTCATAGAGTTTATCCACTGTGGACAAGTCTTCTCAAAATGATTAGCTTGATGATAGGTACAAAAGTGGTCCATCCCCAATTCCTCAAGATTTAGATTCAGATTTGAGGCTTCTCGGGGTTTGGGTCAGTTGTTGCCTTTTCTATGGAAGGGTCTAAATAGTGTGGAGTGAATGCCCCTTCTCCAAATTTCTTTTTAAGGTCAAAGATTTCATTGGATAACTTCTTGACCAACTTAAGTACACATTCTAAATCAATGGGATCCTTTTCTATAGGCTTGGTTAATATTAATGGTTTCTTTCCTACAACAACAACTTTATTGTCTTCTCCTCCTGGGTTCCCTACTAGAGTGAGCATTTTTTTTCTACCTTCTTGGCTTCTTCAATTTTTTTGCAAGAGTGGTTTTACTAGTTCTTTTAATGAACATAGTGATAGATGCATGCAAGGCAGATGTGTAATAGTTCACTACTACGACTTCTGTTGGGTGGACATTCATGGGAAACTTATTAAGGATGGTGGTGAAGTTTTAATTGAAGTCTTTGATTCGTTCTTTCTTCTCCATTTTAATGGATATTAGCTTTTTCAAAACAATAGCCATAGTTTTCTATTCACCAAATTTACTGATAAATTCCATTTCAAAATCGGCTCATCGCCAGATGGAACATGTTGGTAAACTATAATACCAGGTGGATGCTTTGTTTTCAACGGTGTAGGGAAACAATATACAACCACATATTCATGTTCAACATTCATTAACCTTACAACAAGGTGGAAATTTTTTTGTATGATCTTTGAGAGCACATCACTTGTCTAGGTAAAACTTGGGTAAAATCCTCTCGAGGTGTTTAGGTAATTCATGCAACTACCCTCCCAATTTAAGATATCCTTGGGACATCCATGCAAGTAAGTGAGCTTGGTTGCTGACCATTTTGTTAGCTATTAACCAATTCAAGGTTTCATCAACTATTTTGTTTAGTTCAGGTTCATGGGGCAGAGGCTGAGGTGACGATGGGAGTGATAATGGAAATTAGTCCAAAGGTTCAGAGATCTCCTACAAGGCAAGTTCTATCAAGTCTTCTATGGAATCAACAAGAACTTCTTGAGGATTTTGGATGAAGATTCTATAGGTGGGTTCCCATCTAGGTAGTAGAGGTGCTATGGGTAGCTCACCAGTTTGTTGAGAAAAAAACCGAGAAAGATGTGGTAAATCATTAGCCTTAGGCTTAGGAACAATGTACAATTGCTCATGAGGAGACTCAGGAGCTTTGAAAATGGGAGAGGTGTCTTCAAAACCAGTTTCTAAATCATAATTATCACATGTGTTATGGAAAAGACTGGGCTGACTTTCAAGGGTTAGAGGTTCATAAGTTTGACCATGTGAAGACCAGGGATTTCTGCCAGCCATACAACTTAGAGCCTCCTTCTAATGCCTAATGCCAATTTCTATTAAGGTGGGAAAAGTGCCCGACAAAAAACATGGGTACTCCTCGGTATAAAGTCCTAATTAAACCTCACACTCTTTAGGATAGGAAACACATTTGGATTATGGCCTGACAACCAATACTAAAATGAGTGGGGTTGGTGATGGAAATATAGGATGCAATGTGTAGTGTGTGATCACTCTAAGTGCGAAAAATAAAACTTTTATGAGATATCCTAGCTAGGAGCATAAACTAATTAAACAAACAAAGGATTAATCATAAATTCCTGCTTATAATTCTAAAATAGATAGTTGTTAGAGGAAAAGCATAAACACATAAATGTAAATGAAAAATGTGAATAGAACAGTCTATAACAACAAGTCATTTACAACCATCTATGTAATGTCCCTTTCCGAGTGATCACTCTAGGAGGATGAATTAATAGCCTATTTAATTTTTGTAGGCTATAGTTGATGAAAAGGGAATTAATTAATTTAATTATTTAATGTCACTTGGGAGAAAAAGAAAAATTAAAGGTGATATTGAATAATTAGATTAAAAGGTGAAATAAGTGACCTTGGAGAAATATTAAAGGGAGATTTTATAAAGTCACTTTATATTATTTAATTGAGCGGAAAAGGTAAAAAGGGGATAAAAGAGAGATTGGAGCTCATTCTCTCATTACCCATGATCATTTTATCAAAGATCTAGAGAGATCTCATAGATTTGATTTTTTGGCTTTGGGCCCTTAAACCCTTGACCAATTGGTTTCGGTGGTGAAACAAATCCACCATAGTTGATTAGGAGGAGAGATGTCACAAATCTTTCACAAGTATTCATTATTAAAGATAAGATTAATTAGTTTTGCTAGATCGCGGAAATTTTCAGATTATTGGGAGTTTTGTGGAGGGTGAATGGTACAAATCGAGCTGTCATTGAATTCTATCTATTTTACCTTGGGTCATACCACTTATAGCAGTTCGTGGGGCCCTAAGATAGGAGATGTACCATCTTAGAAAGGGGTCGTACTAGCCCACAAAGGTATTGTACCATTTTAGCAGTTCGTGGGGGAAAAAAAGGGAGGTCTCACCCTTATCATCAGATCGTGGAGTTGTGTGAGGGTCATCCTACCCTCTATTACTAGATCGTGGAGCTCTTTGAGAGGAGGCACACCATTTTATGCAGCTCGAGGGGATCTGAAAGGGGGTGTATCTTTCTTTACAATTCGCGGGTCTGTCAAAGGGAAGCTATTTTGAAGCAGATCAACTGCTATTTATCTCCTCTATTCTTCTCACCAAAACCGTGCCATCTTCAACTGCTCATGGTGAGCAGAAAGGGGATTGATCCTTTACATTGAATGCTACCCAAGCCTGACTATTTACAGTTCAGAGATAATATACATAAAAAAACTGTAATCGTTGGTTTATTTGTTGTTATAACCGTTTGAATGAATTTTTATTAGTTTTCATCAAATGCAATCATTGCTCTTTATATTGAATGTAAATAAAGTTCCTTGCATGCCCAAAAATATTGTGGATTTGTCTATAGTAAGAGATATGAGACATAATAAACCCAAAAACAAATCAACAACCTAGGACACTCACTTGTGACATTGCCTAAAGGAGAAAATCTGAATTTTTATTAAACTTGGAAACATATCAACAGTAAGAAGGGATCTTACAATGGTATCCGAGTTGGTGTTCCTACCAGCTTGTGAATTGCATGTTCTTTAATGTGTCCGGAGGGGAGGGAATATATCACATACAGAAGGTAGAGAAGGGCTACTATCTTATTTCATTCAGAGTCAGAAGAAGAGGAAGACATGGGGGGATAGGAATGAACAAGATAAGGGAAACACTATGAGTATTTTGAACGAATTGACAAGGGGGAAACAACGATTGGTTCAACTTCTCACCCAATTTATAACAAATAACTAAGGGAACCAAAACAATGCAGGAAGTAATGGTTCAGGAGGAGCAAATGGAATCAATGGTAACAATAAATCATGATGAAGGGAGCAACACTAATGCCCCTACACATAATAACACTCGGGAAAGTAGTAGAGGGACTCCTAGACCTCTCTTACCTTGATTCTTGGAGGGACAACAAGCTGTAAATCAGGGGAAGCAAGGATAAGGTGAAGTATTTATAGATTAGTTGAAGGAGTATTAGGCTCTTGGTGAGGAATTTCATGCAGCTATGTCCTTATAGGAATTTTGTACCATTAAGTATAGGAATAGACCAAGGGATTACAACAGGGGTCCACAAAATTAGGATCTTCAGTGGAAGATTAAGAAAATTTCTATCCCCGACTTTGATGGCTCAAACAAATGCACTGCCAAATCTTGGGTTCAGAAGTTGGACACATATTTCCAATTCAATCCTATGTTGGAGACAAAGGCCATTAGATATGCTACATTGCATCTGAATGGAGAGGCCTACGAGTGGTGGTACCATGGGCTAGTCACATTGGGGCATGCTAGTATTACCTCATACTTGAACTTCACACAAAGGATTGTTGACCAATTTGATAGGAAGGACCCAGAGTTGCATTTCAAGGAGCTGACATAGCTCAAGCAGATGAGGACATTGGATGCTTACATTTCAGAGTTTCATATGATTGCAGTCATGGTGACAAATGTGTTAGAGCATCGACTGATTATTATTTTCATTGAAGGACTCTTTGAACGCGTAAGTGGTTGCGTTAAAGCCTTCAAACCCGAATCTCTACAAGATGATATCATTAGAACATGAGACATGGAGTATGTAGACCCAAATAATAAATTGTTGGGTATATGTTATATTCTTTGCACAACTAGCTATAGTATGTTGCATCGGATGCATAGGGGGGAGACAGCCCCTGCGTGGGGGTTTATGGGCAGGCCCCCCGAGAAAATATTTTTTTTCCTCGACAAAACATGTTACATTTTTGCCTCGTTTTTCATGTCGCCTCGATTTTCGTGTCCATTGTTGAGTGGTTTTTTGGCACATGGTTTTTGCCGATGGGTTTCTATTTCCGGTTAAGGAATTAGGGTTGTTGACTAATCCAGGTCATTGGGTTAGGGTTTTGGATGTCGTTGGCTCCTATATGTATATTGTATTGTAAACAATGTATCACTATGAATGAATATAGAATATGTTGGTTTTCATGGTTTGGTTTTCCAGGGGAAAAATCTCTATGTAATGTTTATATTTGCCATTGTATCTTTTCTCTTCTTTTGCTAAAAATTGGTTTGCAGTAAATATTGTACAAGGTTAAAATATACATTTGGTATCAGAGCTTTGTTGGCTTCAGGGGGACGCCTTTGTGGCCAAGGGTTTGGCTCGCGACTGTGATAAGCCTTGTTACAGTGGGAGATCTGTGGTATTGATTTTTCAAGTGAAAATAAATAGCGAGCAGTTCGAAAATGGAGATCGAGAAGTTTAATGGGAAATTTTTTGAGTTGTGGAAGCTCAAGATGGAATATCTGTTGGTGGACATAGATCAATGGATCGTGGTGTGTTAGTGATATTTCTTGTCTCGGGACAAGAAATAGAAACAAGACAAAGAAAATCCCGAATCCCCGAGAATCAATAGGGACCGTCCATCTGGAAAGGACGCGTGGCAGGAGATTAGCGTTATCGGGGAGGGTCCCGATAGGGAAGCGTCCATCAAAGTTGAAGCCATCAGGATATCAGAGATCCCGGGAGTGAAAGTTTTGTGCATTGCAGAATCACGATACGCGATTTCCCGATCGTGACAAAGGTGGACCCCAGAAGAGGTCACGCGAGAAAAGGACAGGTGGCAGGCGAAATCGAGATTCAGCATATCGCGAGTCCCGTGGACTTATGCTTTTTGGCATCGAAAAGTGCCGAAACTCCAATGGAGGTATAGGGCTGCGGTCTTATGAGGGATGGTTGTATGGACCAAAGAGCCTAGTCAGGAGGGCTAGCGCATAGAAAGGCGCTCATTGGAGAATCGGTGATTGAGAGTTCAAAGGGTCAAGAACTCTTGACAACGGGGAACGCGAAACCCCGAAACCCGATACGAAGTCGGGGAAAAGTCACGGTGAAGTACAGGAGACCGTGAGGAAAGAAGAAGAGACTTGTGGACTGGGTTGGGTTTTCATCAGGGATTCCATTCAGGGATCTAAAAGACGCTTCGGCTCAACAAAAAAGGAGAAAGAGGGTGGGTGAAGCCTCGCGTCACCCATTTATTGCAGAGTATGGAGGTCCCGGTTGAAATTTACCTAGGAGGGTCCCTTGTACCGGTTCTCTTCAGGAAAGCCACGCCGAGTCTCCAACTCACCAGAGGAACTTGCACACGCTAGTTCAATATTCAAAGGGCTCAGCTACCCCCTGGCGCGAGCCATGCTGAATTAAGGAGGCGTATGACAGAGGAGCAGAGGACAGATTTGATTGAGGCAGATTGACAGCCCATCCTGATAGAGAATCTCCTCAACGTCAAGCATTGAATTCATGATATGATCGCGCCTTCAGTGCCTGAGTCAGTTCCAAGTATATGTAGGCGTTTTCGCCATTTTGTAGAGGATCGATGGTTGAGCAGAGCTCCCTACTGTAATGTTTTAGCAGCTATTCTAGTTTTCAGTTTATGCATCTGCATTTGAGATATTTCGTTTATGACAGACAATTTTTCTTGCTCCATCTAATTTTCGTCTCATGCTTAGAGAGTTCGTGACTGACTGAGTTGCGCGAATTATTACAGTTCTGTTATGATAAATGATTTATCGTTGCATTATTGTATTCTCTGGTTTTTTGTATTTAAGTGCAAGAAGACCTTGCGTTTGGATGCCTTCTTCTATAGTCTGTTAGGAACCTGTCGTTTGTAACAGACCTTCGCACTCCTTCCATACAAGTCTTCCATCCGTTCACCCTTTACTACACTCACTGTCTGAAGTTTATAAAGACCTCACTCACCTATGCATGCCTGGCCTAGTTTGGGGTTGGAATGATATCGTTTTTATTTGGCTTCCATTCGGTCACCCCATCTATAAACAAACTGTGACATAAAACTGATGGGCGTCGGGCTCTGCTCCTGCTAGCAATCCAGGAGCGACTTCCGACGCTAACATTTCTGGCGCCGTTGCCAGGGACGAAGTTGAAGATTTTCCCTGGGAAGAATGACAACGATCAACTGATTCTAAAGGTGCACCAGAAATCAGAATTATTCAGATTGCTACTTTTCACCTGGCGAGTCCACTGTGGCGACTCCATTGTTTCCACATCACTGTTTCAGCTGTGACTATTGTTAGCACACCTGAAAGCTGACCCTAAGAAGCTTTCTCGAGAAGGTTTCAACAACCGCTTTCTCAGCCTGAGGATCTTTCTGGGGTGATGACACGTTAAGATCTGGCCTTTGATGGTGAACAAGGACCAGAAATATTTGAAGCTGCGCATCTTTCACCTGGCGACTTCATGATTCGAGGATCAATTGGCGACTCCACTGGTTCGATATGGAGGAAATCCTGGCTCGAAGGTTTTCTCCGTTTAATTTTTCTGCTATTCCTGGTTTTCCTAATGTTGTCCCCTCTATGGATGAATGGGGCGATTATTTGCCCAGATTTAGAGAGCGTGAAGAGGATAACCCTGCTCATCACCTCAGTGAGTTTCATGAACTCATGCGTCAGTGGGAGATACATCATGAGGATGTGTTACTGAAGATNNNCTCGTTAGCAGGGGATGCGCGTAAATGGTACCATTTTTTACCCCCTGCTAGCATTTCTTCACTCCATGGATTCCATGCAGATTTCACCGCCTATTGTCAGAGGCTGTACCCCCCTGAGTTAATTTGTCATAATTGTTGTAAGGGATACCACAACTCTATACAACAGAAAGTTGTTTCTGACATAAGCTATGGGGAGGATCCTGATGACCTGGATCAGGAATCAGTCATTTCTCCTTCCCATTCGTCTGCTTCGGGCGAAGTTATGGAATTGATAAAATCTCTCTCTGCCCAACTGGATAGGTGGGAAGCTGAGCGATGTGCAGAGGGTTTTCCACCCTTTGAAGAAAATGATTGTGGTATCTCTATAATGAATGATTATAAATATCCCAGGGAAGGAGTAGATGCTTCGGGCGGAGTTATGGAACCGATAAAATCTATCACTGCCAGATTTGACAGGTGGGAAGCTGAACAATGCGCTGAGGATTTCCCACCCTTTGAAGCAGAGGCCCTCAGCAGCTCTACTGAGGGTGATAATGGAAAAAGATTTCCCACGGGTCCTGTTTATGGTCATTATGAATCTGACCCATGGGAGAGACAAGAAGAAGAAATCCTCCCAGATACGATTATGTCTGATGAGGGCTATAAGGATAGAAGACTAGGGGAGGAAGTTGCTATGAATGAACTAATGATATCTCTCATTTCCCAACATGAAAGGTTAAAATCTGAGGACAATGGGGAGGATTTTCCAATCTCTGAGGCAGATGTTCTAGATGGCTCTCTCGAGGAGAATATTGAAGATCTCGTAAGCGCATTAACATCTGTCCCCGATGAGCTCACTATCTCAGAACAAAACGATGAAGTGGTAGTTGGGGAAGAGGGCTGTTCTCTTTTTCTTCACGATATTTCCCATGATGTATTTACATTTGTGATTGGAAAGGAGGATCTGGAGATCGTTCCTTTTTTGCAAGATGAAGAAGTCTGGTGCTCACCTAGCTTTAACGACTATTCAGTTGAAGAGTAGTAAAGCCCCACATCACAGATTGATGACCTGGGTAGAAGCCAGCTCGTGTATGACAGCTATGAATCAGGTTTTGAGCTGGACACCCAGAACTTCCAAGAGAAGACTGTAGAGCCTTCTCCTCTGTTCACAAATGAAAGACAATGCGAGGAAATCAGCCCCCCTGAGCAGAAAATTGAAAAGCAGAGCTTTCCCACAGGTCCTATCTATGATGATTACGACTCTGACCCTTGGGAGAGCCAAGAAGAGGCACCAGAAGAACCAGAGGAACAGTTGAAGATGCAGTTTACAGACTGCACAGAGCCAGTCAGTGAGCAGTCACCACCTGATATCAGTGAGCCTACTTCAGTTATTCACCCGCCTGTGGTTATCAGAGACATTTGACCGCGTGTGAACAACTGTGTAGCAGAAGAGGCTGTATTTCGCCAATTCCTTGGAAATGGCCACTCATTCGGTGACCCTGTCAGTAAATACATGGAGTGGCATTTCCCCTATGCCTTGGAGCCACCCTATTTCATCTCAACTCCAGCCTGTAAGGAGGAGTTGAAGAGTGTAGCCGTTCTGCTGTCACGGTTACACCATTTGCTGGTGATCATCGACAGAAGGAAGGAGCTTCTATCCAGGAAGCTACTTGAATGGCTAGGTGAAAGAGAACTTCCACCATAGCCATTCAAGNTCGACAGAAGGAAGGAGCTTCTATCCAGGAAGCTACTTGAATGGCTATGGTGGAAGTTCTCTTTCACCTAGCCCATGTAAAATATTTTATTAGTTTAGGATTGTGTATAAATAAGCTCCTTGAGCATGTAGCTTTATTTTGTTACTTTTATTTTTCGGCCTGTATTTTCAGCAGCAGGATGTTTTCAGCATGACTCTATAGCCCAACAGCAAGGCACTGAAGCTGCGGAATGAGTTCTTAGAGCATCGCAGGGACGACTCTATCCCCCATGGAGCCTAATGTTAGCGATATTTCTTGTCTTGGGACAAGAAATAGAAACAAGAAAGTGAAAATCTCGAATCCCCGAGAGTCAATAGGGACCGTCCATCTGGAAAGGATGCGTGGCAGGAGATCAACGTTATCGGGGAGGGTCCTGACAGGGAAGTGTCCATCGGAGTTGAATCCATCGGGATATCAGAGATCTCGGGAGTGAGATTTTTGTGCATTGCAGAATCGCGATACGTGATTTCTCGATCGTGACAAAGGTGGACCCCAGAAGAGGTCACGCGAGAAAAGGACAGGTGGCAGGGAAAATCGGGATTCGACATATCGCGAGTTCCGTGGACTTATGCTTTTTGGCATCAAAAAGTGCCAAAACTATGACGGAGGTATAGGGTTGCGGTCTTATGAGGGATGATCATATGAACCAAAGAGACTAGTCAGGAGGGCTAGCGCATAGAAAGGCGCTCATCAGAGAATCGGTGATCGGGAGTTCAAAGGGTCAAGAACTCTTGACAACAGGGAACGCGAAACCCCGAAACCCGATACGAAGTCGGGGAAAAGTCATGGTGAAGTACAGGAGACCGTGAGGAAAGAAGAAGAGACCTGTGGACTGGGTCATGTTTTCATCAGGGATTCCATTCAGGGATCTAAAAGTCGCTTCGGCTCAGCAGAAAAGGAGAAAGAGGGTGGGTGAAGCCTCGCGTCACCCATTTATTGCAGAGTATGGAGGTCCCGGCTGAAATTTACCCAAGAGGGTCCCTTGTACCGGTTCTCTTCAGGAAAGCCACGCCGAGTCTCCAACTCACCAGAGGAACCTGCACACGCCAGTTCAATATTCAAAGGGCTCAGCTACCCCCTGGCACGAGCCATGCTGAATTAAGGAGGCATATGACAGGGGAGCAGAGGACAGATTTGATTGAGGCAAACTGACAACCCATCCTGATAGAGAATCTCCTCAACGTCAAGCATTGAATTCATGATATGATTGCACCTTCAACGCCTAAGTCAGTTCCAAGTATATGTAGGCGTTTTCGCCATTTTGTAGAGGATCGATGGTTGAGCAGAGCTCCCTACTGTAATGTTTTAGCAGCTATTCTAGTTTTCAGTTTATGCATCTGTATTTGAGATATCTCGCTTATGACAGACAGTTTTTCTTGCTCCATCTAATTTTCGTCTCATGCTTAGAGAGTTCGTGACTGACTGAGTCACGCGAATTTTTACAGTTCTGTTATGATAAATGATTTATCGTTGCATTATTGTATTCTCTGGTTTTTTGTATTTAAGTGCAAGAAGACCTTACGTTTGGATGCCTTCTTCTACAGTCTGTTAGGAACCTGTCGTTTGTAATAGACCTTCGCACTCCTTCCATACAAGTCTTCCATCCGTTCACCCTTTACTACACTCACTGTTTGAAGTTTATAAAGACCTCACTCACCTATGCATGCCTGGCCTAGTTTGGGGTTGGAATGATATCATTTTGAGTTGGCTTCCATTCGGTCACCCCATCTATAAATAAACTGTGACATAAAACTGATGGTCGTCGGGCTCTGCTCCTGCTAGCAATCCAGGAGCGACTTCCGATGCTAACACGGTGGATCCAGGTACTGCACCTATAGGAACTTCAACAGATGACTGGAAAAAATTGGATCGGAAGGCAAAGAGCACAATCTGACTGTGTCTCTTAGATTCAATATTACTGAATGTATCAGAGGAAGATACAACCAAAAATTTATGGGATAAGTTGGGGAAGTTGTATGAGTCTAAGTCTCTAGTAAATAAAATTTTCCCGAGGAAGAAGTTGTATAACCTGAGGATGAGAGATGGAGACTCGGTTGCAGAGCATTTGAACGCCTTCAATACGGTGGTAAGTCAGTTATTATCTATTGAGATTAAAATTTTAGATGAAGATAAGTGTATCAGTTTACTATGCTCTTTACCAGATTCATGGGATAGTCTGGTTGTGGCCATAGGTAGTAATACCAATTCCTTGAAGTTTGATGAAGTGGTCTCATCCTTGTTGTCGGAGGAGATGAGATGGAATAACTTGGAAGGACAGAGCACAAACACATTATTTGCAAGAGGACGCTCCCGGGAAATAAATAGATCTAAGTCCTCAAGTGGAATATCTAAGTCTAAGGGTAGATCTAAATCTCTCGGAAAGTTTGTAAAGGTATGTTGGTGATGTGGAAAAGAAGGGCACTACAAGAAGCGGTGTAGATAAAAAATTGAGAAAAAGAAGGGATCTGAAGAATCTCCTTCTACAGAGAAAAGACCTCCAAAGAAGAAGGAGGGGATGTGTACTTGGCTTCTTCAAGCACACATGTAGATCATGAGGCATGGTTGGTTGAATTAGGTGCATCCTTTCATATGACTCCCTACAGGGAGTGGTTCTGTGAATATGAAAGGTATGATGGAGGTAATGTTTTCCTAGGTGATGATTCAACAACCAAAATCATAGGATGAGGAAAAGTCAAGTTGAGGCTCATAGATGGAAGGATTATAACACTACCTGGTTTTCTGCACATCCTAGGTTTGGCCATAAATTTGATTTTTGTAAGCAAAATGGATGATGCAGGGGTAAAAAGAATATTTGAAAATGAAACCTGCAGGATGGTTCGAGGAGAAATGGTGCTGCTAAAGGGAGGTTGGTTTGGAAATTTGTATAGGAAACACTATTAGTGTTGGGTGTAATAGTTCTATTGTTTATGATATTGGAGTGGAAGAAGAAAGAAATCCTACAGTTTCTGGAGAAAAGGTTATGCTGTGGCATCAAAGATTGGGGCATATTGGAGAGAAGGGTCTTCGACTTCTAAATGATAAAGATATGGTTGAAGGTATGTTTAAATTCTCTCTGGATTTTGATTTCTATGAACAATGTGTATATGTGAAGCAAAATTGGGTAAGATTCCCCTCTGGTGCAACGAGGGCAGAAGGAATTTTACATCTAGCTCACAGTGATGTGTTTGGACCTGTGTCGGTTCCATCATTAGGAAAATATATGTACTATGTCTCATTTATAGATGACTTCTCAAGGAATACTTGGATATATTTCCTCAAGAAGAAATCTGAAGTCTTTGACAGGTTTAAAGAGTTAAAGTCTCTTGTTGAGAATCAAACAGAGAAAAGAATTAAGGTGTTGAGGACAGATAATGGCAAAGAGTTATGCGGGAATGAATTCAAATAATTATGTAAGAGGTGTGGTATAGAAAGGTAGAATACTACTCCATATACACCTCAACAAAATGGAGTTGCAGAAAGGATGAACAAGACACTGATGGAAAAAGCAAGGTGCATGCTCAGTGGTGCCGGGTTAGGGAAAGAATTCTGGGCAGAGGCAATGGGTACTACATGTTACCTAGTTAAAAAATTACCCTCATCAGTGATGGATGCCAAGACTCCACAAAAGGTATGGATTGGTCAGAAACCTTCTCTCACACATCTCAAGGTATTTGGCTATGAAGCCTATGTTCATGTTCCAAAGGAAAATAGGAGTAAGCTAGATAAGAATGTTGAAAAGTGTATGTTTATTGGGTATAAATATGGTCTGAAAGGTTATAAGCTTTGGAACCAAGAAACTAAGAAGGTTTTGTATAGCCGAGATGTGGTATTTAAAGAACTGAAGGACGTTGTTAAACATGAAGCCCTTCCAAGTAAGGAAGAACTAGAGAAAACAGAGTTTGATTTAAAGGATGATGAATCAAACTCTACAAAAGAACATGAATAAGAAGAAGAATATCCTCATACTCCAGTATTGAGGAGATCGGTTTGGGAAAGAAGGCTACCAGAAATGTATACTCCATCTAATTTTTGCTCAAATTTTGCTTTGTTTATTACTGATGATGATCCTAGAACTGTCAGGGAGGCAGTGGATTCAGATGATGGAAAGCTCTAGAAAAAGGCCATGGATGAAGAAATAACAACCTTGGACAAGAATGAGGCTTGGGATCTAGTGGAGTTTCCAAATGGAAGAAATCTCATTGGAAACAAATGGGTATTTAAAAAGAAGCTGAATGCAGAAGGAAAAGTGGAGAAATACAAAGCTCGGTTTGTAGCAAAGGGTTATTCCCAAGTTGCGGGAATTGATTTCGGTGAGATTTTTTCTCATGTTGCCAAGTTAACTTCTATAAGATTTTTGTTATCTGTTGCTGTTGAATTTGAATTTGAAGTAGAACAGATGGATGTGAAGACAACATTCCTACATGGGGATCTGGAAGAATAAATCTATACGAAGCAGCCATAAGGTTTTGTTGTGAAGGGAAATAAGTAGCTGGTATGCAAGTTGAAAAAGTCCCTACATGGTTTAAAACAATCACCAAGGATGTGGTATCAAAAATTTGATACTTATATGTCGGGACTTGGCTTCACAAGAAGCAAATAGGATCACTGTGTGTATTTTAAATTAATTGGTGATCATTTATTTATTTGGTCTTGTATGTAGATGGCATGTTGTTGATAGGAAACAACAAGGAGATTATCCAGGATGTGAAAACTCAGTTGTCCTCTAAATTTGACATGAAGGATATTGGTGATTCAAATTTCATTTTGGGCATGGAAATTAAGAGATATCGGAAAAAGAGGAAACTCTGGTTAAATCAAAGAAAATATGTCGAGACAATATTGCAGAGGTTTAATATGAAGGAATGTAAATCGATAAAGGTCCCTATTCATGTTGGTGTAAAGTTATCTGCAAATCAGTGTCCCAAGACATAGGAAGAGGAGGAGGACATGCATCGTGTTCCATATGTGAGTGCAGTTGGAATTTTGATGTATGAATTGGTTTGTACTAGACCGTACATTGCACATGCAGTGGGAGTTTTGAGAAAATATATGTCAAAACCAGGAAAGGAGCATTGGACAACAATAAAAAGGGTTTTCAGGTATTTGTGTGGCACTTCTAGCTATGGATTGTGCTACCAAGGAAGACCGGATTAGACAAAGTGTTGGATATACATGTCTTTGTGGGTGCATATTGGGCTGGAGATCTGGATCGTAGGAGATCTACAAGCGGGTATGTGGTTAACCTGTTTGGAGGAGCAATTAGTTGGATGAGCAAAAGATAGGTTGTAATGGCACTTTCAACTACAAAAGTTGAATATTGTAAATTCTAACCTTGTACAATGTCTACTATAAACAACTATTTAGAAAAGAACAGAAAAGATACAATGGAAAATACAAACATTACACAGAGATTTTTCCCCTGGAAACCCAAACTGGGAAAACTAGCATATTTTATATTCATCCATAGTGTTACATTATTTACAATACAATATACATATAGGAGCCAGCGGCATCCAAAACCCTAACCCAATGACCTGGATTAGTCCAAAACCCTAACTTCTTAACTGGAAATAGAAAACCATTGGCAAAAACCATGTGCCGAAAAACCACCTAAATACATGACACGTTTCTCGAGGTAGGTGTCACGTTCCCGAGGAAAAAAAAATATGGGGGCGCTACCCCCAGACCCCTGCACGCCCAGTGCATATGCTCAGAAACTACTACTCGTGCAAAGAATATAACACATACCCAACATTCTCCCACTTGTTGTTTTCTTTGCATACAGGGGGTTACAGGGTTACATAGTCAAAAATCCAGGGCAACAATGCCCATGGATCCTCTACACCAAGACAACTTCTCAGTGCTCACAGATTTTGTTAATGAGTCTGCAACATTCTTCAAAGTGTCCACCTTCATTAGTGATACTTTTTTTTCTTCAATCATGTCTCTCACAAAGTGATATTGAACATCAATGTGCTTTGTCTTTGAATGATAAGTAGGGTTCTTCGCCATAAAAATTGCACTTTGACTGTCACACT
>JASDQU011402609.1:0-15630 GCA_032191745.1 Picea mariana | reverse complement strand
CTCTATTAGGAATTTTTTCAGTCCTTCCACGATCTCTCCTTTTAAACCATTCATCTTAGTATCCAACTTAGTTTCCATTGAATCCATCATCTCTTGTAGTTCATATTTGGTTACTGTCTTCTTTTGTAAATCATTTATGTCCCTACACATTTCTTCACCTTCATCAAAAGTCCAAGTAGGATTGTATGGAGGCTTATTTGGTGTAGAATTTCCCTTTTTTGGTGGAATGTTGGCCAAGTATCACTTTAAACCTTGATTTTGAGGTGGTTATGCTAGACAATCTTCCTTTTATTGTATCTCCAAAATTTTGGCCCTTCTAAGTATGAACTTTTATTTTTTGTAGGTATCTGATATTTATTCTCTTCAATGCCACAGGTCTGATAAAAATTGGATGTGCCAAGTGGATTTTATGGTAACTTCCCTGCAACTTGTTGATTTTTGGCCTTTCCAGGAGATCTCACTTGTATAGCGTTCCCCGCACAAAATAATTGATATCAAATTTTGAAACTCATACCAGAACTACTAAGGGCTGTCCACTATCCAATTAAACTAGTCTCACTCAATTTGGATACTCTAGGAATAATTTATGATTGTTTTACCCGGAACACCTTTTTGAGACTAGTCAATAGGACAAGTCAGATACCCTATCTTCCACAGGGTTTATATACAAATTTAAGATGACCCAGAAACTTAAATTTCTACCACAGATACCTTACTAATTTATGAGAATATCCTTCGAATTTCAGGGTCTGAAACGTTACATAAAAATTTTTATAGCAAAAATTACGCAATGACTCAATTCAGGATGATTCCAGAACCCTATCTTACAAAGGCTGTATCTATGTAATTATAAGGCCTAAAGAGATGAAATTTTAACCCAACATACCTTGATCCGTCTACTAAATATCATCCAAGCCGTTCCTTATGAATTGTTGTAGAAAAAAAGTTATAGCGAAAATTCCACGGTGTCTCAGATGTAGCAGCGAAACCCCAAGACCTTGAGCTCTAATACCATATGTTAAGAACCAAATATCAATATAGCATATAAAAACCTCAGAATAAGTACTCAACGCCTTGAAAAAGAGATAATTTCATATAATAAGCCTCTTCGAGGGGGAAACCTCCTTTTACCCCACAAAAATGTTCAAGTACAAGATGATTCCAAATGAAAATGTCTCCTTGGTATATATAGGAGACTAGGAGGTATAATTACAACTAATAGAATAAGACCGACATAAATAAAATAACATTACTAATGTAATATGCCCCAATTAAGGAGTAATGAGCCAATATTAGGGCTTAACACTTCTTGGTGTTCGCCTTGTATTGGTAGGGTACTCCACTACGTGTCCTTCCAGTTGTTGCCATGATCCGATTGATCTGGTCGTCATCCATCATAATTGGGTCCAAGGCCTCCTCCTTCTTTCCTTTATCCCCTTCTCCTTCCATTTATCCTTTTCCTGTCAATGCTTCCCCCCTTCCCCCATGCATGTAGGGAATTTTAGTTGTCTGACTCCATTGTCATTACCCCTTTGTTATATAGCAATATCTTAATGGAAGTATATAATGATCTGAGATACCTAACTCGAGGTCCATTCAAGAATTCTTGTTTAGCTGTGCTATATGACTTTGCTGTATCTACTGCAAACTCTGTGATAAATCCGACAACAATGTTGTCTAACCAAAAATCTACTGCACGCGTAAATTTATTATCAACACGTTGTAGCTACGCAATTTCTTCGGGATTCCACTCTAGCTGTCTGATCTGATTCGTCGGATGGTTGTCTTTCAATATTTTGATCCACTCCTGAAATATGTGTGGGAAATCACAAAAAAATACTTCATGCAAGTTGGTGAATACATACTTTTCCAGATACTTGCGTGGCGTTAACTTTGGGTTTCTGTTATCTTTCTACACAAAATCTAGCTCATTTGTCTTCAACCAGCTTTCGATATCTGTCTTCGTGGAATTCCACGGTCTCAACATACCCTTTTAGCTTTGCATTGTCTCACCTTCTTGTCATCCGATCCAGTATTCTTTTGAAACGTCTTCTGTAGATCTCATATGCTCAATCCCATTGCCTTCCAATTAACATACAACAAAACCATTTGTTGGTTTTCCATTCCCTTTTATCTATTTACTATTACAGATTGACCCTGGTTCATAACTAAGAAGCTTCCCAAAAAAATCCCTTGAACACTATCAGCCCCTCTGGTCACCCAGAAGGAAACACAATACACAAAGTGTATTGTGCAGTCTCACCTGAGATAGCTCTATGGGTGGCTGAAATACTCAGGTGATTGCAACCTGAGACAGAGAGATATTTGCACCTTAACCTTTACTCAGTTCATTTAACATCTAGTATAACATTCATTCCATGAATGCACGTGGTACATCAGATTTACTTAGTTACTTCATTAATTCATCATTCAACAACTAATCAGATGCAAAAACACATTCATTTAGTCATATAACACAATGTTAGTGTGGTTCACCCCCTCCTGGGCTACATCCAAAAAGATCTGGCTCTAAGGATTTCATTATATTTTGGAAATCTCCATGTCGTGCATGGTTACAATCTAAGTCTTCTTTCTTCCCACAGGCTCCTTGATCCCTGCGAGGCTGACTAGATCACACCAGGATCCTCAGCCTGGGATCTAACCCTCGGGATCGATTCACTCATGCAGTTCCTAGCTCCCTAGTAAATCGTACCATCCTTACAGTTCTCTTCCTGTCTTCGTATATCTCGTCTCCCTCTCCCTTTCTATTTCTTTCCCCCTTACTCTATGTATCTATCTCTTCTGTTCATCTTCAACTCACTTTCCATTACAATGTATTACAAAAACCCTAACCCTAGCATCATTAGGTCTTTCATGCATGTGCCCATGCTGCTTTTCCTTCCAGTTGTCTCTTTCCTCTTGCATGATTCTCTTCCCAAAATAGTCTTTCTTTCTAATTCGGCCTGCTTCCAACAAAGATACCACAACATGTGTGATGTCCATGGTCTGTTGGAAATCCCTCAGCTCTCTGACCCTTTCTCAGTCTCCAACCATGTTGACTGCTTTTGAAATTCGTTCCTTCTTCCCTCACGATATTCTTCCTGCCTTTCTGGTCTAGTTAGGTGGGAATATGGTAGAGGTGGATGTCGAGGTGGTTGATGCACCCTTCGACTATAACTTGTTACTAGGATGCAATTGGATTTACTCTATAACTACAATCGTATCGTCCATCTTCCGTACTCTTTGTTTTCCTCATGATGGGAAGATCGTGACGATCGACCAATTTTCCTTTGCATACGCTAGCCCCAATGCATCTGTTGGATCGTCGATCCCCGTGATCAACAATTCTCAGCTGACAAATGAGAATATCAGTGTCATAATGTATTCATCCTGTATGGGTACCTTTGACTTCATGTCACCGGTTCACCATATATACTCCATGTCCAGTAGGTTCGTTTCATCAGAGAGGTTCGTTCCTTTCCAAACTTCCTATTTTAACGATCTGTGGACCCTACCTTCCTCCACTGCATCTTGTGAAGGTCAGTCACATGTTGGGATGGCCATGCCATTATCGTCAGCAGAGATTATGTATCAAGCTGTTATTGACTCTTCCATCGATCCAGATCCTATTACCTCGTAGAGGGATGAGGAGGATCCTGTTCTGGGGCCCATGTGGTCCGCTTCATTGTCTTGTTCACATGACTTCCTCGATGAGAATTTTCTACCAGATGAAGCCATCATTGAGGCCATGAATGGTTCTGACAAACCTTGGGATGATATGCACCATCGCTCTTATTGCCTCCCAAAGCTTGCCAGAATCGAGCAAGATGATTTTAGATCTACTTTGAGTGGGATAGCCGGTCACGACTTAGTTCCACTTGATACACATGACATTTACGTCGAAGGAAACATGGTGAGTATCTCCCCTACTTTCACGATCAATATCTCTCATACTCCTGGAAAGATTGAAAATGTATACATCGGTGCAGATTTTTCTTCGGAAGAAATTCTTATCTACACCGAACTCTTCAAGGAATTCTGAGATGTATTTGCTTGGTCATATGAAGATATGCTAGGAATCGACCCTCAAATTTTCAAACATGAGATTAAAAATTATCCAGATGATAAGCCTATTCGACAACGTCTTAGAGTTGTCAATCGTAGGAAGGCCCTGCTATAAGGAAAAGATAGAGAGTTGCTTAGTGCTAGCTTTATCTACCCAGTTCCCTTGACCGAATGGGTATCCAATCCTATTCCTATCAATAAAAAGAAAGGAACCATCCATGTATGCATGGATTTTCATGACCTAAACAAAGCTCATCCTAAAGACAGCTTCCCGACACCCTTCATCAATCAGATTCTCGATGAGTGTGCGGGAAGCAAATTGTTTTCTTTCATGGATGGATTTTCAGGGTATAACCAAATTCAAATTAAACCCAAGGACCAACATAAGACGGAATTTATTTTCCCTTGGGCTACTTTTGCATACCAGAAGATGCCTTTCGGCCTTAAAAATGATGGAGCAACCTTCCAATGTGCTATGACCTTCACATTTCACGATCTAGGGCATATAGTCAAAGCCTATCTTGACGATCTTGCTTATCACTCTCGTAAGAGAGTGGATCACCCTAAGCACCTTTGGATAGTCTTTGAAAGATGTCACCATTATCACATCCAGTTGAACCCTCATAAATGCATCTTTTGTGTTAGGTCAGGTCGTCTTCTAGGATTTTTAGTCTCTGAGACTAGGATCATGGTAGATCCATTAAAGGTTGAGGCAATACTTCGATTGCCTCCCCCATGCACTATTCACCAAATTCAAGGTTTACAGGGGAAATCTAACTTTTTACGATGGTTTATAGTGAACTATGCCAATATTACTAAGGGTTTCATGCATCTCTTGAATAAGGAAACTCATTTTATTTGGGATGAGCGAGCCCATGAATCCTTCGATGCTTTGAAGAAATACTTGGTATCGACACCTCTGTTGAAGCCTCCAGACTATAGTAGATATTACTTGCTTTATGTCTCCACGTTCGAAGAGACGATTGGTATGGTGTTGGTTCAGGAGGATGACGAGCTCCGTGAGCACGTCGTTTACTATCTTAGTCGAAACTTAGTCAGCCATGAACTCAAATATTCTCATTTTGAAAATCTAGCTTTGGATACCGTTCACGCAGTCCAACGATTACGACATTATATATTTCTTTTCAAAACTATTGTGATTGTCGATGTCAATCCATTTCAATACTCCCTTACAAGGCATATCATAGGGGTAAAGTACAATAAATGGATTGTCATTCTACAAGAGTTCAATCTCGATTTCACTTCTGCGAAGTCCAAAAAATCACTAGTTTTTGAAGATTTAATATCCGACTTCCCTTGGCTAGATGAGGATGTTATTCATGTTGATTCATTTGCGAATGAACACATTTTCCTTGTCTCGTCATATGACCACTGGTATGGAGAGATTGTTCTCTATCTTCAAACTTTGAAGTTCCCTCAACAGCTCTTGCGAGATGACCGACGACGTATATGATACCAAGATAAAAACTACCTTATCGTTGGCGACACTCTGTATTGTCAAGGAGTGGACAATATCCTGCATCATTTTTTAACTCACGAAGAAGCCGATTCTGTTCTAAATGACTGCCACAGTGGGGCTTATGGTGGTAATCTATTCAATCTTACGACGACCCAAAATTTTTTGTGAGCCGATTATTTTTGGCCATCTATCTTTAAAGATTGCGTCGAAGCGATTAAGACATGTCACCCCTGCCAGATATTCACTCTAAAAATGCACTCGCATCCATCCCCTCTCCATCTAGTCATTACCGTCGGTCCCTTCACCAAGTGTGGGGTGGACTTTGTGGATTGCAACCCAATTACGGCTGGGGGGAATAAACACATTATCGTGGCCATAGAATACTTTACTAAGTGGGATTAGGCCATGCCTACAGTTAAATACAATGGGAATACTACAACCTTCTTCATATTCAATCCAATTATAGCTAGGTTTTGAATCCCGAGTGAGATTGTCACTGATCATGGCAGTCACTTTCAGAATGAAATGATGGAAGAACTAACATCTAAACTAGGGTTTAGGCATGGTCATTCTTCCCCTTACTACCCCCAGGAAAATGGACAAGTAGAGGTCGTGAACAAGTCTCTCAAGACCATTTTACAAAAAATTGTCAGCCAGAGAAAATCTGACTGGCATATCATGCTTTATCTAGCACTTTGGGCATACCGAACCTCAGTCAAGACTTCCATCGGTTTTTCTCCTTTCCAGTTAGTAAATGGTGTGGAGTCGATCTTACCTATTGAATGAAAAATCCCTTCTCTTATATTGGCAGTTGTGCTCCTACTTGACACTTCCGATCTCGAACAACACCTCGTGCACCTAGAGAGTCTAGATGAGCACCATCGAGACACCTTTACAGCTATCAAAGAGAAGAAAGGACGTGTCAAGGTTCAATACAATAATTTTGTCTCTCCTCAGTTGTACACTGAGGGTGAATTGGTCCTTCTATATTATCAAGCCAAAGAACCACTGGGGGAAGGCAAGTTCAAACCCATGTGGCACAATCCCTATGTCATGTGACGTGTCTTAGATAAAGGAGCCTATGAATTAGAAGAATATGAAGGGAACATGTTGGTTGAACCCAGAAATGGGCTCTATTTGAAAATATATTACGCTTAAGCCCAAGCTTGGGCATAACTCTTTGTATACTAATGTAATTTAGTGTATATATATTTTCCATTTATTTTTATCTTCATATTGCTTATCGAGTTTTCCCTTGGTTGGAAAATGTCAATGGAGTCTTTGGTCTACTTAGGATTCGCAGATGGGGCCAGTCATCATACACAGAACTTGGCTTCCACCTCTTGGGTTGTTTACTCACCCAAGGATCTACTAGTGTCTTCAGGTGGCATATTCCTAGGGCCATCCACGAATAATGTGGTTGAATATAACATCTTTATAGAAATTTTGTGCGATTCCATTTCAGATTGTATTCGCTCTTTATAGGTTCTCCTGGACTCCCAATTAGTATTATGTCATTTGAACGACAATTACTGTGTGCGTGACCCTACTTTACTCTGATGATTCCTATAGGTATGAATTTTGGAACAACAGTTTGATTTTATTACTTATCATCACATATTAGAAGTTCTAGTTATGTATCTGATGCATATGCTATTTTTTTTTAGATTGGCATTGGTCACATAAATAAAGCAAATAAAACATTTTCATCAATGTACACATTGTAACATAAATTAAGTCGAAGAACCATGTTTTTATATATATTTCAAAAAATATGATGTTCATAGTACAAAATTAGGGCTAACACCCTCAATATACATATACAGTCGATCATACAATAATCATGGCATCTATGCCTGTGGCGCTGAATGAGTGTCATGATAACACACTACGACATTTGTGAAACACTGAAAGAGTCATACCCAAGCACGAGGCACTCCTACCACCTACCACTACACAGCCTCCGATAGATCCTCCACCTGAAGCATAGGGATTCTCTGCATCAAATGAGACAGGTTTCCCTGCACGTTTTGAAGCACTCTCTTTGTGTCCCCTCCCGCTACCTCATCTCCCTAGTTCCTTCGATGATGTCGTGGAAGTATTTTTGGTTGTTGTGGACCTACGTCTGCATCACATACATGTTTAATTGGTACTTAACATCATCCAAAAATATTTTTGTTTTCCTATACAAAAATACAAAAAAATGAAATATTTAAATTTTTTTGACATACCTATGTCCTCGTAGGTGGAACCTAGTGGTAATGGCATGCCATGATCTCCTTTGAAGTCAATCCCTGCATAAGGGTAGTCATCCAGAGCTATCACCTGCCGTCTCCACCATAAGAATAAGTAATTGTTGTAGGGTGTTGACACCCTACCTCCCCCCGACCGCCTCATCACCTCAGTCCACCGTGCCATGGCTATATTGTGAGGTCCACGCAAAATAATCTCAACTCTAGGTCCCAAGTGTGGAACCCGCTCAAAGAAAAAGATACAAAGGATAGAAGCGAACCCAAAGTTACTCTTACTACCCTGTTTGCATTCTATTAGCTGGATCTTCATGTTGGCCAACAATGAGGTGCACCAGTCGTACACTGTGGGTCTCAAGCACTCCACTAAGTAGAACATAAGTGGACTCAATGCCTGGTGCAAAGAGGTCTATCCTGTGATCCGTGTCAAAACAAGGACACCAATATTGAGACTTAGATTGTTTATCTCTCTAATGGGGAGTTGGCTCCCTACCTTCTCGGTCTCTGCAATGCAATGAGTGGCTATGTATTCCTCGATTTTCATTCCACTCCCATCTCCCTGAGCTTTGAGGTTAACCACCTCACCTCCACGTGACAATCCCATCAAGAAATAAATGTCCTCAACTTCAATCCTTAATGGTTGTCCATCAAGGTTGAAGCTCGCACTATCTCAATCCTAGTAATCCACAAGCAATTGTAGCAACCTCACTTGGGCCCTCATGCCTTTGAGAGCCCAAAACTTATATATCCCACATCTTTTTAAGGCCATTTAGGCCCCTGGATATCTCTCCACTGCAACATCCACCTCCTCATGTTCTCCACTCTAGCACCATATTGCAAGAATCAAACCCTTTTTTGAGTTAGCAACCTCTAAAAAACATTATCCACGGACATATACGCAAGTTTTAGTGTACAGAGTTGCATATAGGGCTTCTTATATGTTGGTTGTTTTTCAAACAACCGCGTATAAGTAAGCGTATACATGACCCAATAAACTGTAGCCCGCGTACACCCAAGTTTTCAAATTGCACCATAAATAACTTAAAAAATGGAACCTAATTACAAAATTTAATCCAGTGAAAAGAAAGAGGAGAGTAAGATGAGTTACTTGGTCCAGACGGTCGTCGATTCTATCGCTCGTAGCTCCCGCAATCACCAGTTGAAGTTCAGAGGCAATTTGGTCCAAAATCCACTATTTGGGTAAAAAATACAAATGGTATAGTAAAATTGGTCTTTTTTACTATTTATAGCAAATTTTTACCCACTTTGTATAGTTTCGTCCAATATTTTGGCCTAATGGACTAATAAGACAATGGATGGAGTTGGTTTTTGTAGTTTTATCTAGGGATTCTTGTGGTTTTCACTGCCATGTTGCCCATTCGTAACTTTGGATAGGTATTTTTGTTACCCAACATATAAGATAGGTATCCAATCTATTATGCACACTTGCATCGTCCTATGACTATTGCTCATATTCCTTGGGTACGAACCCATTTTATAGCGACACATAACCTTCTATCTGAAACTAGAAGTGTCATTATCAAATGGTAGAGACTTACCAAACATGGGTACCCTAGCTAGACCTTCTGCTTCATTCGGTGCCCATGCAAAGATTTTTGTCCGTAGGACCGAGAGTCCCTTATAGATAATACATGACTTTATGTTGAACCTCATTTCTTACTCATAACCATGCTGACCTATACCTAGAGGACTCCCAAACGAGTTTGATTTAAGCTCTTTTCCAACTTGTTTCAAAAAGAAAAAATATTGTTGAGTGAACTGGTCTCTTTCACACTCATAAATTGGATCTGAAAGGAAGTTTATTTGGTGCAAGTTTATCCCTTTTTCAAACCAAGTAGACTAAGATTATGAAAAATGACATTTTTTGGTGTTAAGTTGTAATTGCATCTTATGCCCTTGTTTGTTGTATTGAGCCTATTGTCGGTTCTCGCTTTTGCTTTACAAGCCTCTCTTACAAGCCTCTCACCTCAACAATTTGCATCATCAACCAAGAAGAGCCTTGTTTATATCCTTTGAAGCTTGACACCCTATACCCAGGAGGAAACATTCCCCCGAGTGTCCATCTCCTGCATGCACCTCCTTGCATTGAGCATAGGTATGTTCCACTACTGGAACTAGTTTTTCTTACTTGGGACACTCATTTCCTCTGTATCATAGCATTCATTTGAATATGAAAAAACAAAAAAATACGTGTCAGAAGAGAATATTATCTTATATTGGAAGAAATCATGTCACCTTTGAACATAACACAAAATTTTTGAGTCCACTTGTGATAAAAATTTTGGGTTTAGCATGACCGTAGGAAGATGAGATCGTTACAGAGAGTTTACTCCCCCGACTAGTTACTCTTCTAGTCTCTATGGAGAGTTTGATCGATGCCTCCTTCATCTCAAAGTTTCATCATTGATTCCATGCTACTAGAGTCTTCCATATGTCTCATGCTCTTTTTCAAAGGATGTCTATCAACTTGTGTCAACCACTCCTCAGAACTCTTGACTTTGCATGTCATCCATACCCTCGGTGTGTCTCAGAATCACATGAAGTTGTAGTCCTATTATGCACCCTGGTCTTACTTTCATCATTGGTAGGTCACCTTGAACCCAAGAATCGACATTTCATCATTGGTCGCTGACTGGGTGCTTTCCCTTGTGTTCGACGACAAGACATCTATTCACATATTGGGATTTGTGCAATGTCTATTGGTGGTTTCCTCGCCTTTGTCAACAATTTTCCTTATTGGTTGTTATTCAGAGGGTCTTTTTTGTGTACTGCTTGCATCTGGAACATGCAAAATATGCACAGGGTCATTGGTTTGTGAACATGTTCTTCATTTGATTTCCTCCAAATCATGAAGTTCCTACTTTGTACCTTGTGCTAAATGATGAGATATTCCTTAATGCTCTCCTTTCAGTGGGTCTCCTACCATCGACTTCAACTCATCTATTATGGAGACGATACCTAGAGTCTTATGAGTACCTAGAGGCTTGTAGTCATTAGTGGCAGGTTCTCTCGCCATCGACAGTTGGGAATACATCAATGTCTCTTGATCAATGGATTTTTCAAGTGTTCGACCCCGACACGTCTATTCACACTTGTAAGAATGTACTCGGTTCCTTGATACCTACTTTCATCATCAGTAGGTTGTCTCACCTTTGTTAATAGTATACCTCAATGACCGGTAATCAAACAAAGTCTCATAGTGTTCGAACTCAACTCCTTTATTCACATGATGTAGACTTGAACCTTTGGCAGATTGTGTAGAAGACTTGAAGACATAAGTTCATAGTCATAGCTCCCCTGAGTTGTTGCTACCTTTCATTGGACCGATACCTATGTGACATCAACGATCATGGGAGATTAGATTGTACTCCATTGTATACAGATATCTTCATATTGATTTTGAGACCGGTGTTACTGGGCCTTGTTCATGACTATGACAACATTTGGTATTTATCCATCTTTGTATTTCCTATTCATGGCCATGGACAACTATTTGGTATATTTTCACATGGATCTGCAGTGTAATTCAAATTGGCAGCCATGTGTACAAATTCAGTACAGATTGTAATGAGCAACTAGTTCTTCGAGTTGGGTCCCCATTACTCCACTTCTAGGTCTTATAATGTATTTCGGCCATCGCAGATACTCCTCTGACCTCACACATTAGGGGACATCTGTTATAGAAATATTTTCCTCACCCTATGAAAACTTTCACAAAAGGCCTTTTTCCATTTCCCTATGCAGACTTGAAGTCCCTTTTTTCAAATCGCAAAGCTAAAAACATCATTTTTCTACATATACACGCCCTACCTATATTACAACATGCATATACGCAGGTTGCACCACTACAACCCACGTACATCAGGATTTGTGCCCAAAAATAAAAAAAAAAATGGTGTCGGGTTTCCATGTCACGTCACGAGATCCATGATCCTTGACCTTCCATATACTGGAAATGTTCCGACACGACACTTCAGTTCCACTTGAAGGATACAAATGGGCCAAATCTGAGCTATGGAAAAGAAGAGAAGAATTCAACTTTGAGAGCAAAGTTACTATGAAGAAATTATTCACTTCATATTGAGTCTACATCCCTTTGTCCTTTTAAGTCTGAACACATTGTTCATCCCCCAAACTCTTCCCTACTTGATTGAGAACCTCATTGTCTCTCTTATATGAGCTTGCCTTTGGTGGAGGATTGAAGTGGTGGAGTTCCAACTGGAAGGGACTTAGTTTCTTGGTTCTGAACCGCGTCGACATGAAAGTTGTTAATTCATTCACTTCTATTGATTACATTTTAATAGAAATTCTCTTTTCTCGTCCAATTAATATCTTGCAAGTATTTGAATCATTATTCCATGGGAATATTTGTTATGAATGTTGATGGATGATGATATTGAATGTGATAACATTATATATTATCACCATATGCTTGTGTTTCTTGGTTGTTGAGGACACGTTGCAGGTGTATTTCTTTGAGTCAAGTGCTCAACAATGGAATTCATCGAACGTCTTGACAAGGTAGGCCTTTTATCTTGTCTTGCTAGCATATTTGTTTATATAGCATAACTGAGATTAGAGTTGATTTTTGTAGTCATTTATGTGTGTTGTGGTTTACCCCTAGCCATAGAAAGATTTTCCTCGTAAAAATTGTTCGCCTGTGCATTGGTTATATCATGGTGGCTTTAGTTGCTTGAGATAGTTAGACACATAGGTTACTTGCATGGGTTATTATGCAGGTACCCTGAGTTAGATAAGGGTCGGACATCACACAAACTTTATGGAGGATTACCTCTCTGGGGGGATCTGACTGATTGTGCTATTAATCCCATGAGGGCCCTTATAACTAATTCTAATACCTTCAATGTTTTGAAGGGAGTCTCATGCCCCTCTTGGGTGAGGCATACCTACTCTAGTGAGGGAGGTCCCTTTTTATCCATTATATCCTATTTGTGTGCATTGGCCTTTTTTCTTTACTTTGGTTTGCTCACTGATTATTAGTTGTCCTTAGGATTTTATATAGCGTCATGAGTTTTCATTGCTATGGTTAGTGGAGCCCCTGTGACTCCCTCAGTTAGTGCTACCCAACCCATGGTGTTTTATCATTCCATGAGGATGAATCCTTTTGCATTTCCGAGTGGTACTCTAAATCATGATACTCATCCAACACCCTGGGCTTCTAATTATTTTTCTCATGGTATGTCATACATGTATTCACACTTCCCATCCTCTGTCTCGTCACCTTATGTGAATCCTAGTTGTGGGTCTGGAAGCATGATGCTTCCTTATTCTCCTTATTCATTTGGTGGGAGTCATATCCCTCAACCAACTCTTACGATAGGAGTTTGGAATCTTACTTCCTATGGATCCAATCCTAGATTCACTTTTCCAGGAGAAAGTTCTCAAATGGTCGGTCTTTATACTTATTACATCCCATCCATTTATCCTTCTTCTGCTATGTCTATTCTTACGAACGTTTTTCCCATGGTGGACCTCCATTTGTCCTCTGGTGTTTCATTCGGGGGGAGTTAGTTTTATAGTATCGTCAAACCCCTTCACGAAGTTCCTTCGTTTGGGGGAAACATATATCCTCACATGAGTAACCCTTGTCATGTCACTTTCTCTACACAAGCGACTTAATTGGTGACGATGCCCTTACAACCCTTTATGAATCATCTTGGAGGAGGATACTATCTTTCCAAATAGGGCCATGGTGTATACGAGAACCCTTCCTAGCCTGCAGTTTATCAAAACCAGTCTTTCCCGGAACCTTGGTCTCAAATGCCACAGCCAACCACCGCCATAAGTCCAGTCACTGTGAGTCATACTGACATTATATCACCAACCTTTGCTAGTCATGTTGGAGATAGGTCAACAACCTCTACAATTCATGTTGAATACAAACAACTAGTCGTTTCATGTCATGTTGGGGGAACAACTCTAGTCACTATTAGTCACACTACACATACATCACAAACCTTTTCTAGTCATGTTGGGGATTCATCAACAGCCTCTGCAAGTCATGTTGAAGATCTACTAATAGCCTCTACAAGTCATGCTGGCAGCATGTCACCATCCACTACAAGTCATGCTGAGAATTAATATGATTGAGAAGCCTAGACGTATAGGACATAAGCCCATGTTCCTTTGTATACTTTACAAAGGATATCATCTAACTCATATGTGCCCTGCTACTACCGTGGTACAAGAAGCGCAGTCCTTTTCTGATAGCCCTTCGGGTTCTGAGTCATCTTTGGTTTCCCAACTTTCTAATACTTCTTTGGTTGATACAGAGGTCATGTCGATGCAATCTTCGTCCGACACCACTCCTATTTTTTGGGGTGATGTGTCTCTAGAACATGTTGTATCACATCCTATTCAAACAAAAGTTGAAGAAGTGGTCGTGCCGATGCAATCTTCGGTTGATCCCACTCTTATTTTGGAGAGTGACAAATCTAAGGAAGTTACATTGTTGATGCAATCTTCGACCAATCCCACTCTTATTTTTGGGGGTGATGTGTCTTTCGACCATGTCCTTAAAATTTCTAGTTCTGCACCTTCTGAAAAAGGGAGAATTCCACTCTCTTTGAGTATGCTCCCTCCAAGTCCTCGGGTGGTTTCCTTTGATTGGAATAATCTTGTAGAGCCTCGACTTCCTTCTTCTACACCCTTCCAAATAAGGGGAATTCTTCGATATATTGTAGATAAGGTAACCTATGCAATTATTTTATCCTCCTCGAATTGGAAATATTTGGGTTTTCCCAAGCTTGTGTAAACTATCTGTGAGTTGCTGATTTTCGACAAAAGTCTTGCACGGGAGCCCTGGCCTCCCCCATGATATGTTTCTTAGAACAACATTCCTGAGTCTTAGTTAAGCTCTTTTCCGACTCTATAAAAAAGCGAAACATTTGTCGAGTGAACTTGTCTCTTTCACACTCGTTAAATGGATTTGAAAGGACGTCTATTTGGTGTAAGTTTAACCATTTTTTGGACCAAGTAGACTAATTTTGAAAAAGGAATAATCTAGTCACTAGTGGCTAGAAGAGTTCTCCTGCGTATTGTTTTATACTTTTCCGGGATGAGGAGACTAAATTTACGAAAAAGGACATTCTTTGGAGTTAAGTTTCAATTGCATTACATTATCCTTCTTGCAGTATTGATCCTATTTTTGGTTCCCGCTTTCTCACTACAAGCCTATTAGCTCAACAATTTGCATCACCAGCCAAATAGAGCCTTGTTTATATCCTTTGCAGCTTGACACCCTATACCCTAAGAGGAAGCATTCCCTTGAGTGTCCACATCTTGCATGCATATCCTTGCATTGAGAATAGGTATGTTCCACTGTTGGAACCAATTGCTTACTCACGACACTTGTTTCCTCCACTGTATCATAGCATTCATTTTCTTATGAAAAAAAAAAAGTCGGGCGGGAAAGGAATATTATCTTATGTTGGTAGCAGTCGTGTCACCTTTGAATAGAGCACAAAATTTTGAGTCCACTTTTCATCAAAAATTTGGGTTTAGCATGACCTTAGGAAGTTGAGCTCGTTACTTATGTTATCACCATAATAATTTCCAGATGGTATCCAAGCTTCAAAATTTTAGTGAAGGTTTATATTGCCACAAAGATATGATAAATCAGAGGACACGACTATATTGGCGACGTATGGACAAAATAGAGGAGATGTAAAGAGAAAGACTTGGTGGACCGTCGATCCTGAAAGTGGCCTGGATCAATGACTAAGGCGCATATTGGAGATTTAACTAATGCGAAGATTAAGAAATCGAGGGCAGGCCGAGGAAAACCATCGCAAT
>JASDQU011402608.1:19552-43567 GCA_032191745.1 Picea mariana | reverse complement strand
GTTTGGATTTGGATATGCCCTTCCTAGAATTCCCATGGTTCCCTGAGCCCTTTCCTCTATCCTTTTGTCTTCCCATGTTCTCCATGTTTAACACATTACCTGATGTCTCACCTGTGCTTTTCCATTGCATTTACTTACTAAGGATAACACCAACAACATCATCAAATTGTATCGTGTTTGAACCAGGGACAGAGTTACTTACAACCATGAACAAGTCATTCTAGCTTTCTGGCAATGAGCACAAGATTAGAAGAGCCCTAACCTCATCATCAAAGTCCACTTTTACAGAACTTAGTTGATTAGTAACTGTATCAAATTTATTTAAATGATCTGCAACAGACCCACCTTGTGACATATTCATATTAAATAATCTCTTCATTAGAAATACCTTATTGGACACCAAGGGTTTTTCATACAGTTTACCCAATGCATCCATCAACTCCTTCGTTGTCTTTTCTTTCAAAATATTGAAAGGCACTGATGTTGCCAGGCTCAACTGTATCATTCCTAGTGCCTTTCTGTCATGAACCTCCCATTCTTTGTCCTTCATGGTCGTCGAATTATTTTCTATTCCACCCAATTGTAGGAATAAATCCTTCTAATATAAATAATCTTCCATTTTCATCATCCATAACTAGTAGTTTTGGCCATTAAATTTGTTGACCCTAAACTTTACATCTTCTGCCATTTCTCCCACATGAACCAGGAACCCTATTTTTCGACGATTTACCTTTCACTCTGATACCATTTGTTAGAAAAACAGGATCGAAGATAAATAAAATAAAACAAATGCATAAATAAAACACAGAAGATACACAATACAATAGACACACATATATACATGGTTCACACAGTGTGGGCTACGTCCACTAGATAAATTGTTAGGTCCTTCCTTTATTATTATCCAGCAAATGACAGGATACAGCCTACAACACACCCGCTATAACTTCCTCTTCTTTCTCTCACAGTCTCCTCTCTCAGAATACGATATTTGCAATGATACATAGCCGCAATACATTTCCCTCATAAAACAGGGTTTCCTTCTAGAGAAAAAAAACCCTAACATAACTTCTACTGTTAGATCTGCGATCTTATAATGAATGGTATCGATTTACTATGAAATTACAATATACATTTACAAGGAAATTTTTCCTTCGGGGGCTTCGCCTTCAAACCCCCATTAGGGGCCCGCTTTCCCGTGGACCCCCAACCGGGAGGATAACCCCCCTGGACCCCATAGAGGGGGTAAAACCCCTACATTCCCCCACATTGAGGAGTGGACATTCTTCTAGGGTTTAAATTCTTCATGGGGTATAAACAAAGCTGGAAAAAAAGACTTCTAAATCAGGAATATAATCAGGATCCACAACCAACATATTGTTCCCATCACAAAGAAACAGGGCACAATCCGTGTATGTATTTATTATAGGGATATTAATCGGGCTTGTCCAAAAGATAATTATCCAACCCCTTTTATCGACCAAATAGTCAATGACTATGCCGACAATGAAATCTTCTAATTTATGGATGGTTTTTTCGGCTATAATCAAATAAACATACTACCACTAGATCAACATAAAACTTCTTTTATTTTTTCTTGGGGTACTTTCACCTATCGAAAGCTTCCTTTCGGACTTAAGAATGTTAGTGCTACTTTTCAACGTGCTATGTATTATGCATTTCATGACATTAAGCATATTGTTCAACCATATCTTGATGATTTTCTTGGACACTCCATGCACTGTCAATATCATCCACAACATCTACGAGTTATTTCCCTTCAATGTCGACATTACAATAGTCGCTTAAATCAACATAAATGTGTATTTTGTGTGGAATCGAGACACCTCTTAGGTTTTTCCGTATCCAAGCATGAGATCTGTGTTGATCCCTTGAATATTGAGGCCATAATAAACTTACCTCCTCCTTCCACGTTATGCCAACTCCAAAGTTTGCAAGGGAAGAAAAACTTTTTACGTCGATTCGTTCCCAACTATGCTAAACTAACCAAAGGTTTTAATCAACTTCTTAAGAAAGGGGTCCTTTTTGTTTGGGATGACATCACACAAAAAACCTTTGATTCTTTGAATTATGTGTTAACTCATACACCATTGTTACATCCCCCAGATTACAGTCTAGATTACTTTTTGTACATTGTCGCTTCTGACAAAACCATTGCTATGGTGCTTGTACAAGAGGATGAATCAAACAAGGAACATGTGATATACTATTTAAGTCGAAGTCTCACCATTTACAAAATCAAATATTCACATGTGGATAAATTGATATTGGTTGTTGTTCAAGCTATCTAATGTTTCTGTTACTATATCTTATTGTGTAAAACCACCTCATTTCTGGTTTCGACCCCAAGCAACATGTTCTGAATAGAGAGGTGCTCGGAGGAAAATAATCTAAATGGATTGTTATCCTATAAGAGTTTGATTTGGAATTTGAAACAACCAAGTCAAATAAATCCTTGGTTTTTTCTAAGTTAATTTGTGACCTTCCCTCAACTGAAACAAAAAATGTGGCATAACTTTCAATTCTTGATGAATCTCTTTTTCTAATCAGTTATTCAGATCCGTGGTATGGAGATATCATTATCTATCTCCAAACCCAAAAAATTTTGGATTGATTTGTTTAGAACTAAACAATGTCGAATTCGATACCAAGCCCGACAATACATCATTGTTGGTGATACCCTTTATCATCGTGGTGTCGATTCCATTTTTCAACGGTGTTTAACACATGAGGAGGTCGAGAGATATCTTAATTGTAGAAATTTCAATACAAATTAAGTATTTCCTGCGATTCTCTTGATCTAACAATTATATTCCCCTGTTAAATACAGAATCACTTCGACTATTATTCTTGCAGAAAATTAAACCACGATCACAAAGTGAAATATCAAGAACACATAACACATAAGTTTTTACGGGAAAGCGTAAAGCTAAAACCCCCACTATCATATATTATGTATATCATGAATCATGAAACAATATCATACAAAACTCTAATCCAAGAGCTCTCAGTACAATACAATCGTCTCACACTGTCATACAAAACTCAGCAAATACATGTGCCAATATTCTGTCTCCAGACAACCTGCCTCCTCTGCACAATCCCTGCAAATAGAATTCTCACAATGAATCCAAATTGCTTAGTTTGTACATGCTCATGATAATATCCACCGCATGTGTGATTGCATGAGTGCACTTCACTCAAATCACAACTAATAGCCAAACTGTCCCTTTCACCTATTATCTCAACTGGGTCTCCACTGGATCTGACATGCATATAGTTAACCATGGTGAATCTTCAATTGCATGTGAGTTCACTGATTTGAATTAATTAATAATTAATTCACTGAACTCTAACTAGTGCAAGTTTAGTTACAACTAGTACAACTGATCTTGACTCACTTAACAACACTTATAATTCTATTACAACGCCAAATCACTCAGTTATAGATGAGATAATAGATTAATATTTATTGTCCAATTTATTTAAGGGAAAAGTAAATTAGACACATGTTTCTTGTTGAATTTTCAACACTCCCTCTCAACAAGAAAGGGATTATCCTTCACCCCAATCTTGTCTCTATGATATTCGAATTTTCTCTTGGTGAGTGCCTTCGTCAGAATGTTTGCATCTTGATCTTCTGTAGGAATGTTTTGAAGCAACATGATCTTCCGTTGCACACGATATCTGAGATGATGATACCGTATATCTATATGCATAGATCTATCATGAAACACAGGATTAATCAAGAGTTTAATGCAACTCTGATTATCACAATAAATCATTTTCGGATCTAAATGAGAACCAAACAAACCAACCAAGATCTTTCTCATCCAGATAGCCTCACATCCAGCTTGACTCGCTGACATGTATTCCACTTCCGCTAAACTCAGTGCCACAGAGCTATGTTTCCTGCTATACCAGGAAATAGTTGTAGATCCAATACTAAAGATCCCCCCTGATGTGCTCTTTCTATCCGTTGGGCTGCCTGCCCAATCTGCATCCGTGAAGCCATGCAACTTCACCTCATCCATCTATCTATACCATAATTCATACTCAGAAGTGCCCTTCAGATATCTCAGGACATGCTTACCTGCCTTCCAAAAGAGTTTGGTAGGCTTAACCATCACTTGACTTAGCTAGTTAACCGCATAGAAAATGTTCGGTCTTGTGTTCACTAAATACATTAGCGAACCCACTAACTGTCGATAGATAGTAGCATCCACTACCTCTCCAAAAGTAGCATCCTCTTTCCTCCAGTTTCCTGGAATAGGAGTATCCATGGGTTTGCATCCCTCCATGTGAAACTTACCCAGTATCTCCCTTGCATACTTGCCTTGAGACACAAAAATTTCACCATCTCGTTGCCATATTTCCAATCCAAGGAAATAATGAAGAAGACCTAAAACCTTCATCTCGAACTCCTTTGCAAGGTCATCCTTGCATGAGTGTATCAACTCCTAATCACCAATCAATATTAAATCATCAACATAAAGAACAATGATTAAGAGCTTACCCTCCACCAAAATTTGGTATAGGTTTGCATCCGCTTCACTTTTGGTGAAGCCCAATCCGGTGAAATAGTTGTCTATCTGAGTGTACCAAGCACGGGGTGCTTGCTTCAGCCCATACAATTCTTTCTTGAGTTTGCACACATGCAAATCTATGTCAAAGGTCTCAAAACCTTCTAGTTGTTCAATGTACACTTCTTCCTCAATGATCCCGTTGAGGAAGGTAGTTTTTACATCCATCTGATGAATGTGCCAGCCCATCTGCGCTGAGAGTGAAAGGATGGATCTTATAGAAGAGTACCTTGCGAGAGGTGCAAAGGTCTTATCATAATCTATCCCCTCGATCTATGAGAAGCCTCAGGCCACAAACCTGGCCTTGTATTTCTCCACACTCCCATTAGCAGCTTTCTTTACCTTGTATATCCATCTTGAACCTACCACTGATTTGTCGATCGGTCTTGGGACAATTTCCCATGCACTGTTTTTGATAATGGAGTCATACTCCTCTACCATAGCATCAACCCAAGTGGTATCTTGCACTTCTTCCTAAAACGAAGATGGTTTAGTCACAATACATTTGCTCATGAGAGCCATGTATCCAACAAATCAATCAGGAGACTGTCTCTGCCTGCACTGTGAAGTAGGGGCTCCTACATTCTGTGCAGCATCTAGTCTCAATCTGTCAGCTTCTGTGGTGTGCTTTCTACCATTTATGATGGATGGCTCTACGTGAGTGGTTTCCTCCACTCCATGAACCTCTTCATATGGTCGATCCACATCTTGAGACTCATCTTTGGGAACCAACTGCTCCTCTTCCACATGCAAGTCTAGCTCCCTCTCAAGCGACAACTGCATGGCTTTCCCCTCATCAAATTTTATATCTCATCGCATAACAGTCATCTTACTATTCAGAAAATACACACGATAATTACGGGGTGTTTCTGTGTACCCCACAAATATCCCAACTTCAGCAGTCAGTTATAGCTTCTTCTTCGAATACTTGGTCACATGCACAAAAACAGATGAGCCAAAAAATTTAAAATGAGAAACATCAGGTTTCTTACCAGTGAAATCTTCTTCAAGTGTACTCATGCCAAGTATTCTATGAGGACAAAGGTTCTGCACATAAACCACATTATTGCATGCTTTTGCCCACAAATGCATTCATAGGCCCTGATCATGCAACATCACTCATGATGCACCCACGATCGTTCTGTTCTTTCTCTCCACGACCCCATTTTGTTGTGGGTTATGAGACGCTATGAGTTCTCTTCGAATTACTTCTCTGCTACAGAAGTCTTTGAATTCGTTGGATATGTATTCTCCACCATTATCTCTCCTTAGAGCTTTCACTTGCTTCCCCGACTCTTTCTCCACCAATGCTTTAAACTCACAGAACTTTGAGAATGTTTGATCCTTCTTCTACATGAAGAATATCCATCATTTACGAGAAAATTCATCAAAAAAAATAACATAATACCTATGTTTTGTTGTTGAAGCAACCGAGAATGGTCCACACACGTCTGTGTGAATTCTCTCCAAGATCACCGAAGCACGGTTCTCCTTTTCATGAAAGGTGGACTTTACATACTTCCCCAGGGTGCACCCCTTGCGCTGATCTAATTGAGAAAGTGTTCCTATTGGAAGTCCAGTAGATATTTGCTTCATGATATTCAAGGCTCCATCATGAAGATGGCCCAATCTCTTGTGCCATAATTCGCCCTCATCCCGGCTCACCACTTTTTCTTCCTTGCCCATCATGGCACCGCAGCCATCTACCTCCAGCATGTAGAGATTCTTAACTCGAATCCCTATCTTCTTGACTTGACCCATTGCTTTATGTCACGGGTAGGATTTTCCACTGCTAAAAACAACATCATAGCCTCTGTCCTCCAACATTGCGACTGAGACCAAGTTTTTCTTCAGACCTGGAACATGCATAACATTTTTCAATTGAAATGGTTTACTTGACTCCCTCTGAAAGGTAATGGTACTAATACCAGTCGCACTGTATCGTCCATCGTCGCCCATCTCTATATGCATTCTAAGATCTTTCTCCTCCAAGTAAATGAAAAACTCTTTATCTCCCGTCATGTGGAAGGAAGCGCCACTATCCAAATACCACACCGATCCTGATGCACTTGAATCCATGCATGCGATCAAAGTGAAGTCAAGTTCAAATTGTGATACAAGAGCCTCACCATTTGCAGCTCCATCAATCGTCTTGTTCTTCCTCTTCTGCAGATAGTTAATAGCGAAATTCCCATGTTCGTGACAGTGAAAACACTTCACTTTGGACAAATCCAGCTTCTTGACTTTAGACTCAGATTTTGAATGGAATTTCTTCCCTTTCCCTTTCCTTGCCTTGGAAGTCAAAGCAAAATCCTCTTCATCATCACGCTTTGATGAATATCCATCTCTAGTGTTCTACCTGAACTCCTCTTGCACTAGATCCGACCATAGTCGTTCCCAATCTATCAATTTTTCCCTTCCATTGACAGAGTCTTGATAACTGTGCCAACTCTTGGGAAGTCCTAGGAGAGCCAAGCTTACCAAACCATCAACAGTGACTTTTATTCCCACACTTCCAATCTCATCCCGACATTGGACAAACTTCGTGAGATATTTTGGAAGGGAGTCGCCCTTCTCCATCTTGATCTTTCTGAGTTTATCTTTGAGCTCCAATTTCCTATGGTCGTTGTTGTTTTGGAACAGATCCATCAAAACCTTCCACATTGCATGTGGTGTGGTTTTCCCATGGGGGCTTGAGACATTGTGGTCTCGTACTCCCTCCAACTGAATCCTCCTCGCCTTTTCCACTTTCTTTTGCCATGCATCAAGATTTGCAGTGTCTGTCGCATCCGGCTTAGGAACATCTTTGTCAATGTAATCCTTCAAGCCATTGTCTTCGAGTACTGCTTCCATCTTGTCCTTCCAAGCAATGTAGTTAGAGATTCCCTCAAGTGCATACTCCAACCTAAAGCCATTGAAAGTCATTTCAATATTGAATCAACTGTCACACCAAGAAAATCCTGCAAATTCGAATGCTATCCAACCATAAAACTCAACTACTACAATTCATCTTGCCCTGGGAGGTTTGCACCCCACCTGAGAGCAGCCTGAGGGAAATTCACACCCTACCAGTGTCTAGCCTACGAACTCTTGGAGGAAGTTCGCACTATAATGCACTGTGGGGTGAGGGAAGTTTGCACCTCTCCTTCAAGCAGCCTTTGAGAATCTTGATGAAGTTCACACCTCTCCTTTGAGTAGGGTGCGAGAATTTATGATACCATGTAGAAATTTCAATACAAATTAAGTATTTCCTGTGAATCTCCTGATCTAACAATTATATGCCACTGTTAAATACATAATCGCTTCTACTATCATTCTTGTGGACAATTAAACCATGATCACAATGTGAAATATCAAGAACACATAACACATAAGTTTTTTCAGTAAAGTGTAAAGATAAAAACCCCACTATCATATATTATGTATATCATGAATCATGAAACAATCTCATACAAAATTCTAATCCAAGAGCTCTCAGTACAATACAATCGTCTCACACTGTCATACAAAACTCATCAAATACATGTGCCAATATGCTATCTCTAGACAGCCTGCCTCCTCTACACAATCTCTGAAAATAGAATTCTCACAATGAATCTGAATTGCTTAGTTTGCACATGCTCATGAGAATATCCACCACATGTGTGATTGCATGAGTGCACTTCACTCAAATCACAACTGATAGCCAAACTGTCCCTTTCACCTGTTATCTCAACTAGGTCTCCATTGGATCTAACATGCATGTAGTTAACCGTGGTGAATCTTCAGTTGCATGTGAGTTCACTGATTTGAATTAATTAATAATTAATTCACTAAACTCTCACTAATGCAAGTTTAGTTACAACTAGTACAACTGAGATTAACTCAATTAAATACACTCATAATTCTGTTACAACGCCAAATCACTCAGTTATAGATGAGATAATAGATTAATATTTATTGTCCAATTTATTTAAGGGAAAAGTAAATTAGACATATGTTTCTTGTTGACTGCCATGTCAGAGCATGCAGAGTTCATATGTATAGGTATGTCACTAGCCAAAAAAATCTATGATTTGGATATTTTTGGTTGCCCCTATTTAAAGATTGCATATTTGCGGTCCAAATGTGTCATGCATGTTAGATCTACAATCATAAGTTGTGTTCGCCTCCTGCTCCACTTCACCCTGTAATTTCTTTTGGTCCATTTTCTAAATGTGGCATTGATTTCATGACATGTAACCCTCATTCGACTGGGGGACATGGGTATGTTATTTTCTTCGTGGATTATTTCACTAAGTGGGATGAGGTGATGCCTACATTCAATAACACTGGGAAAACTGCAACCCTTTTTGTTTTTAATCACATTATTGCTTGATTTGGTGCACCCCAAGCTATTTTCACTAATCATGGCACTCATTTTTTGAATTAAATTATGTCAGAATTAACCACCAAGTTGTGTTTACGACATGAAATATCAACTCCTTACTATCCATAGGCCGATGGTCAAGTCGAAGCAGTAAATAATTTTTTGACAACTATGCTTCGTAGGATGATAGGGATTCACAAATAAAATTGACATACAATGATTTTTTTGACATTATGGGAATATAGAACCTCAATTAAAATAACCACGGGTCTTACAACATTCCAACTGGTATATGGTTTAGAATCTGTACTTTTGATTGAATGTGAAATACCATCCTTGAAACTACCCATCGAATTACTTCCCAATACCATTGTCAAGGAAGAACGTCTTTTGTACTTGACACGATTAGATGAAACTCATCGTGCCACCACTATGGCTAATGAAACCAAAAAGAAATGTGACAAATCTTAATATGATAAAATTGTTAGACCTCATGTGTTTTCTGAAGGTGACTTGGTCCTGTTATATGATAAATATTGTGAAATATTGGGGGCAGGTAAATTCGAGCCCATGTGGAACGAACCTTATATCATTAAATGAGTCTTAGATTAAGGTGCCTTTGAGTTAGTGGATTATGATGGGATTCCTTTGGGTGAGCCTCATAATGGGATTTACCTGAAGAAGTACTATGCCTAGAGTCATTCTACATAAGTGCTTTGTATATATTGTACCATACTTTGGTGTGTTATTATCACCTTTTTCAAAAATTTCTATCTACTACTTATCTTGCATTGTGCTTGGTTTTCATATGTTGACTCTCCCTTCACCTTATGTTGGATTTTCTAATGGTGCTAACCATAGTACTCCGAACCTTTCTTTTTCTACATGGGAAATATACACGCCTATCGATGAGTTGATAATTCTACATGGTATATGTCTTGGTCGTGCGACTAACAACATCGCATAGTATAAAACAATTATTGAACTATTTACTGAAGCTATTTCACTTGGAATTCATCATTTAGTTGTTCGAATTGACTCTCAACTAGTGGTATTGTAGTTAAGTAACATTTATTCTATCAGAAGTCCTAGTCTTTTATGAGTATATTTAAGGGTTTGTTTCTTGGAAAAAGAGTGACTATTTAGAGTATCAACACATTCCAAGAAATCTAAATACATTAACGGATGCTTTATCTAATTATGTATTCGATAGAAATTTGAAACATTTATAAAATTCACATATGCACTAAATAGAACAGAAGTAGAAATCGTCTTATATTAAGTTTTCAAAACTTTTTACAAAAAGTGTTGGGACAACACGAATCTTATGGATTTAAATCAATACATGTTGATAACCAAACAAATGCAAGGATCCTAGTCATATATAGATCCATGATTCCCATGGTAGCATACTATGGCTTGAGCCACTCATCGAAGAAAATGAGTTATGCATTCAGATACTCCTGCAGTATGTCATTGGTATCGTCGCAACAAATTGTCGATTTGAATATTCAGTATACCCAAGTTCAAACCCTAGAGGTTGTGTTCTATCTCTTAGAGCTCCTCTACTGCTTCATGATCATAAGAAACAACCATTGCACCCTTCTCACCTCACCTCTATATCGGTGAAGTCCCATATGGAATGCTTGGCCCGATCTCTGCATGATGAAAACAAAATTAGTCTCAATACAACAAAAACATTTGAATTTTTAAAATTAAGAAAAAAAAAATGGTCTCTTTTTACCTAAATCATTATACCGGTTCCCCTCAGGAAGGACTATGTATGGATATCCTCAGAAATTCATCCCTATATATGCGTAGTCTTCGATCATGATGAGTTGCTTCTTCAACCATTTGAAGAACTTCTCATCATATGAAACTATTGGGCCACCACCATGGCACGCCATCATGTCCACCCACCTCTTCATATGAGGCTCTTGTGGGTTAGGGTCCTCATCCAATTACATTATATGAAAACGTAACAGTGGAACTCTCTCAAGAAAAAAGGATACCAAAATTGAACAGTAATTGAATTGTTTCAAACGACCGATTTTGCACTTGGTCAACTGATCTTTCATGCTCTCAAGCAGCCCTTCGCACCAGTTAAATATTATCGGTGCCATAAATTCAACTACGTACTGCATTTGAGAGTTGGTAGCTAGGTGAGGAGTTGCACTTCCAGTAACTCAAGTGATGATGAAAAGAACGATTCTTAAGGAAATATCTCTAATGTTCTTTATGAGAATTTTCCCACTACTCTTCCTAGTTCCAACGACACAATATTGAGAGATGTAATTCTCTGTCATTTCACCACCTCCCTTGAATCTAGACAAGACACTCGCTCTCCTCTTCTTGAGAGCCCAGCCAAGAAATAAATGTCCTTAGTTTCCAAGGTCATATTGTGAACTCCAACCTTGAAAACTTGTTCATCGGGTTCCCACATCTTTACCAGGAACTCTAATAGTCGAACTTGGGCCCTCATGCCATAGATATGGAATAATTTTTCGAACCCACACCTCTGGAGGGACAACATGGTGTTCGTATCATTGCTTGCAATTTGGTCTTCCATTTCATGTTCCCTCTCCCTCCATTCCAACATTTTGTCCAGACAAAAGTCTACAAACAACAAGTGAAGAACTTATTTGTCAAACAACAACCAAAATTTCCAGGCTTTACAACTTAGAATTTTTTTTTTTTAGATTTACAAGTGTCACACCCTGTTTTTAAGCACAGAGCAACATCATCTCTCTTCCTGTTAAGGTGGGATTGTAACACTTTTAAGTGTCATATTCCTCGATATGGGGGCCCTGCGACACTTGGGAGGCACATTTTAGGGCTTGCGAACAAGCCTGAAAACACCTAAAACTAGCTTGAAATTTAAAAAATTGACCATCAAATTACAGAGGAGAGAAAGATCTATTACTTTTGTCCACAGATTTTCCCACAATCATTTCCTGAAGAATCAACCAAATGGGTTTTTTTTTTACTATTGGAAGGTAAAAAACACATTGGTAAAAATAAGTTAATTTTGCCTCTATTTTAACCAAGGGTAGAATATTCCTTTTGATATTCTATTTCGTTGTTACCATTTTTATATAGTTCCTCATTGGTTGACATTATTTTTTGAGAAGGATTGATATTTTGTTGTAGATTGTGCAGGTTGCGGGTCAAATGTTTAAAACATAAAGTTGTGGTTGAGTATATATATATATATATATATATATATATATACATGATAGGGGTTACTGTTTTAAAATTTTTGTGGTGAGGAGTTTCGAAGGTGTTGTCTGAATAATCTACAGTTGGTGTCATTTTCGTCATCAACGTTTCGAATCCGAATCGGGATTCATGGAATTATTATTAATACAATAACATGTTTTCTTTCCTATAAATCTTGTTCATTGTAAATTGTCTTTATTATATTTCTCCTTGGTCATTTGCATATATTTGTCGAAGTACTATTGTTTCTTTTTCTAGTTAGCTTGTTTTCTTATGAAGGTTTCTATTGAAAATACTTTGAATAAATCTAGGAGCTTCAATTAGTGAGTATAAACATCAGTAAAGAGGTATGAGTACTTACTTATCAATATTTAGATTGTATGAATTTAAGGAAAGTAATATGTTCTGTGTTGTTTTTTTTATCTTTGGGTTCCCAAGCTAGGGAGATTGGTCTATGTCTACATTGACTAATTTTCCCATAAACAAAATTGGTGACTCCGCTGGGGAACAATCCTCCAGATTTGTTCTCTTAGTCTTGCTTCCTTGCCTTGTTTTAACTCTCTAAGTCATTGCCTAGTACTATTTGAGCATTTGATCTTGAAATTCACGGTAAACATTTCATAATTTTTTGTTTTTCCCAAGTTTTATTGATTGTCACACCCTCCATTTGAGACACAAAGCGACATTTTGGCACTGTAGTAGTCTGCAGCCTATGACACTCTCAGTTGTTTCACTGTGGCACAGTAGCCTGCGACACTGCTTGAAAGAACAAAAATTTATTTACTTTCCTTCCCATATTCAATCTATAGTCTTTGTTGTGAATTTTAGGATTGCCTAAGAGTCATCTTGACGAATTTAAAGTGTGATTTCAACCATTTGTTTCATTATTGAATTTTTTCATTATTATCTTTGTTTTGCCAATTCTTTCTTACTTCTAAAAGGGTTATAATCTCTTAGCCTAGTCTTCGAGTGTCTTTTAGCCTGGTTTGATTTCTATTATCCAATTGTTTGTTTTTGGATTATTTGGTGAGAAGAGAATTTGTATTTTTCTTGAATATTTTATTTTCCAAATGAATACTTTTAAATAAACTTGTTGCTTTTATATTTAGCTTTGTATTTGAAAACAAATGTTGTGTTTCTTGCGCTGCATTAGTTGGAGGGCATTTTTTAGTTGTTTTGAGTAGTAAATTTCTTGGTATTTATGAAAATTTGGGACATTGTGCATTCGGGAATATAAAATTTTTCTCCCACTTGTAATATAGCTTCCATTGAAGTGAAACATTAAATTTTTATCTATTTGCATCATTTCGATTTGGTCAAAAAATCATCTCGTCCATGCCATTTTCCTCTTGAGCAAACAACATCCATAAAATCAATGCTAATAAAATTTATTCAATTGTTTTTATTGGTAGCAAACCAACATCAGATTAGTTGTAGGGATTTGGAATAGGGCTTGAGGTTAACTCTCCAAAGCTAAAAAAAAAAACTAAGAATCCTGAGATAGGGAGAGAAATCCATTTTCCACATCATTGTTATGGGAAACCCTTCTCACACGATGGTCAATCACGAGGTCAAATTGGGACCAACAGAGTAATTAACCCTTCTTTGTTGGTCTTGGTGGCGTGGTATGCATGTATTACAAACGGTGTTGAAAGACACTTCGGGATCACTTGAGAGGAAAATATCAAGGGGATTTTGGGTCTTAATTACTCTGCCCTTGCATGTATACCTGACTATCGACTATTTCCCGATACTTTTGTTGTTGTAAGTGGTAACATTAGTGGCTTTTGTCTTTAGGACTTATAAACAAGGTGACGGTGAAGGGGAAATATTTTTTGTACCTGGGACATACGTTGGTCAAAATCACTCGGGTTCCTTGGATGGTGACCCACGGTTTTACCGTGAGTAAAATTGCATCGAGATGTAAGTCTGTTAAGCAAGTCACCAATGTAATTGTTCCACCCGCTCTATCCCAATCCCTTTTCATTTTGATCTCGTGACGTTGGATTTCATCACCAACTAGTGTGTCATTGTGAGAAGATATTTTGTTTGTGTGTTTGCTCCCTATAATTTTTAGCGAGTGGCAGAACACCTTCGTCGTTCTCGTAGAATGAAGGGTTTACCCCCTGAACTACCAGAAGTATCACAACCTAAGCATTCATACCTTGAGACTCCACAACCTGAACCTATACAATCTGAAAATAAATAAAAATTTGAAATAGTAGAAGAATCCAATGTAGTACAAAATGAGACTTTAGAACTTGAGGAACCTGAGATTGAAAGCACAAATATTGTTGATCTTGAACTTGATGAACCTGAAATACTTGAGAATTTCCCATTATCACTAAGTTTAGTTTCATCGTATTCACTTTCTAATCCTCAACATGAGTTTCCTTCACCAAGTTCCATATCTATCCCATCACTTGTAACTCCTTGAAACTCTATCATTTCAAACATATTAGAATTGACTCCTATACAGGTTAGTTCTCATGAGTTTTTCTCTTTAGAGGTTGGTCTCGTCACTCTAGAATATATCTCATAAGAGAGTCATCTTTCTCCTTCTATATTCCATAAATAACCAAGGCCTCCTTGGTGGATTCAAATACTTTCTTCCTCACCTCTTCTGAGATGCAACAACCTCATCAAACACCAATGCCTTCACACTACTTCCAATAGCCATTAGGTTATCCCATGAATATGGAAATCAACACAAAAGAGTCATACAATGATCGTCCTCGTTCATCTTCACTCCAAATGAGATCAACTGGGTCACAATAGTATTAAATTCATTTATATTCTCAACTACAAAATCACCATCACCCATTTTCAAGGAAAAACAATGTTTTATGTAGAAAGAATTTATTAACCAAGGATTTAGCTTGGTATACATGTTGAATAGTGTTGTCATTGATGTCAAAGTCAGCCATTGGTGATCCAAATGAAGAAGGCTCTCCAAAGTGGTCCCCTTATGGCATAGCTTTAAGAATGTCCCTCATGGGAAGATTCTTTGAAGAAACACAAAAGAAGCCCCAAAGGTGTGGTTAAGAAGCCTCATAGTTGTTTGAAGAAAAAGAGTATGAAGGACACTGCAAATGCATGAAAAACAACCATGGATTGATATCCCTGATCAATTCATTTCCAACGGTAGGTGCAACGCCACATGGTTCCTCAAGGTTGAGAAGATATGCCCTCTTAAAGATGATCATGTGAATTTTCCCTTAAAAATTGTTGCAAACAAGAAGTTATAGGTCATACCCGAAGTTAAGTAAATGAAGCACTTGGAAGGGTATAAACACACATTAATAACCTCTAATTTTCATCATTCAATCTTGTGATCTCTTAGCACAAGTTTTGTGGCGAATTTCATAGGGAATATGAAGTGAAGAAGACCGAAACTTCAAGGGAAGATGAAGTCTTGTGATTATTTGTTCTAAGGTATGTTCTTTGAAGGTCATCTTGTAATTTTCTCTAAAACTTTGTTTATAGAGTGATTTATATCGTGAAACTTGCAGGATGTTGAGAAGACATATCAAGGTACCCATGGTACAAATTTTAGCTTCTGGGTCATTTTAATTTTGGAGATACACTCTGTGGAAGATAGGGTTTTTTACTAGTCTTATAACTAGTCTCAAACAAGGGTTCCGGGTAAAACAATATTAACTTCTTCATAGATGATCCAAATTTTGTGAGACAAATTACATTGGAAATACTATAGTCCTTGGTATCATGTGTATGATTTTCAGAATCATATATCGAATATTGAGCACATGGGATGTTGTACAAGTTCTCTCTCCAGAATGGGACAAAATTCAGCAAGGTTTTCCATTTTCACTATAACTCTTTTTTAGGGATGATTTAAGGAATGAAAATTGGAGGAATATCAGAGAATATATCAAAGAACATTGGGTACAAGTTTTATACCTTGATTCATTACATGTAGGGAGTTATACTTGTTGTAAGTTAGAGTTTGTGATTAATCAAGAAACTATTCCCAAACAGGTGTTCGAGATAAATTTAAGAAGTGATGTTGGAGTTTATATGTGGACCCATGTGGACCTAGGATTTCTGTGTGGACCTAGTTTGATGATGATGATATATCGGTGATAGTGATAGAGATAGTGACAATGACAATGACAGTGACAAGTTGATTCTCTTATATATATTTGAGGGTGGAAGGAAGGGGCAAGGAAAGGGGGTTGAAGCCTCCTTCCAATTGGAGATGGAGAATATAGAGAGTTGCAGCTTCCTTAAGGTTGGAGTCTGTAAATTAGGGGGTTAAATCCTCCTTCCTGTTGGAGCTGGAGAATCTTGTAAATTGTAGCTTCTTATGAATGTAATCTTGTTATTATATAAGAAAAATATTCCATGGATTTCCATGTGAATCTATTGTGTACTGTGTATTTATTCTTCTTCTCTTAAATGTATATTGGATGCATTTATTTGATAAAAAAATTAAATTTTTAAAAAGTGATAAATTGTACTTGATATTGATTTACCCTCCTCTCAGTATCAACAATTGGTATCAAAACAGGTTACTTTCAAAACAATTTAATCATTGGAAGGATCATGAGCAAAAATGGACGACCACATTCCAAATGGGATTCCACCATTTGATGGAAACAATTATGCATACTAGAGTAACAAAATGCAAACTTACTTGACAACTCTAGTAGTGGATATATGGCTCTTATTCATCAATGGATATAAAGCTCCAAAAAATACTCCAACCGATCTGGATGATAAGAAATTGATGAGCTATAATTTAAAGGCTAAGAATGTTATCATAAGTGGATTGACACCAGCTATTTCTATCAAAGTGACGGGTTGCGGCACAACTAAAGAGGTATGGGATAAACTTGCAAATATTTATGAAGATGATCCAAAAGTCAAGAAGGTCAAGCTTCAATGACATAAAGCACAGTTTGAAAATATGAAAATGGTTGAAAAAGAAGATATTGCAACTTATTTACTCAAAGTAGATGAAGTTGTTAATGTCATCAGAGGATTAGGAGAAGAAGTCAAAGAACCCTTGGATGTACAGAAAGTGTTGATATCACTTCCTTTGAGATATGATGCTAAGGTCTCGGTCATTGAAGAAATTAGGGATTCTACCAAAATGACAATGGATGAACTACATGGGACCCTCACAACATATTAAATGAGCAAAAATATAGAAAATGGATAGCCAAATAGAGAAACAACTTTTAAAGACATAAAGAAAACAAGGAAGAAAGAACACAAGGAGACTAAATACCGGGTGATGAATCAAATGAATAAAAAACACATTTCGTAAGGAAGCTCAAGAGGTGAATCAGATAACATAAAGGTAAGTTACTTTTTAAATGATTCAATTGCGGTAGAGTAAGACACTATGCTAAGAAATGTCCTTTTGAAGAAGATAAAAGATTTCACAAGAAAAAGGGTTTGAAAATACAATTGACAACTTGAATGAGTAGTTAGATAAATCCAAGAAGGCTAAATATTATAAGAATTTGAAAGCATAATTGGATCACACAAGAAAAGAGATGATGTTGACAACACAAAAGTTGAATTACTACAAGAAATTTGAAAGAGGTACTGAAAAGTTAGATGAAATGCTTAGCAAACAAAGATCACCTATCGTCAAGACATGACTTGGATATGACAATAGTTTCAAGACAACATATACATATAAGACAGATAGGGAAGATGAAGAAAATTTTAGAAACTATGCAAATGACATAAGAAGTGGAACCAACAAACAAAAGGGAGTTGAAGAACAACAGGAACATGACACCTCCAACTGGAAAAAAAGATCAAAATTTAGAAGGGGTGAGACATCAAGAAGATCCTTCTCTACCATGTATGAGAATATTTTTCTTGGTCATTTTTATACTTGAAATTTTTTTGGACACAAAGCAATTCACTGTAAAATCAATGCAAGAAACAACTATATAAGAAACATAAATGATTATGGATACCTAAGAGACAATCATGTAAATAGTAGATTTGAAAATGATCATGGAATTTTCAACATAAATTACAATCCATTTGATCCACTGATGGATCAGAACATTGTATGCTACAAATACAATAATCTTGGCCACAAAGCACGAGATTGCGGAGATATGAAAGAAGATGCTCCTATCATAAAACCAACTACAATATTGAAAAGGAAAGAGAATCCAAACAAGGAAGATTGCCGATTAGCACTACTTGTTGAAAATAAAGAATACAAATGGTACATAGTTTTATCACATATAGTTGTCAAGGGAAACAAGTCGTCCAAGTTCGTGGTCTACATAAGAAGCGTTCGAGCACAACATGCAGAGCAACTCATTTCAGGCTTCAAATACAAACAGACAGGTTAAATTTTGTCAGCGGTGGATATTCCAGGAGCATTCCAGATTAACGGCCCACGGGTATTTGGGATTTCAAAATCGCACGAAGTATAGCGCCATGAGAAAGGTCGAAGCTCGAAGTCCCGAAGCAGATCTTGGTCGTCGATTCGAAAAGGGAAGATCTGATCCATTGATCTAAAGAGGGAATATTTGAGCCACTGAGTGTAATTCCTTGCCCATGATCACAAGATCGATGACCATAGTCCATTGTGGGGATGCGATGTGCTCGTGCGATAATTTTCTTAAGCAGTCCCACAATTGAAGTCGTGGTTTGGAAAAAGTACTACATGGAAAAGGGTGGTGGATTTCAGGCTCAAAAGTGGTGTGAACCCAAACCACCTTTGAGCGGTCCTGCAATCGCGTGTTTATATAGCTTCCCATCCGAGAGAAGCATGTGGCCGCCCCTTGGGCATTAATTCGTGTTTCAATCCTGAGAAAAGACAGTTAATGAGGTGAGGCGGCAGTTGAAAACTATGTCTCATTGCATAAATGGAAAGCCAGAAAGGACTGGCAGAGCAGAGCTTGCCTCTGACAGAGGAAGGCATGCGCAGTCTAACCGAGAAGACATGTATGGCATTGGACGAGAAGCTCGAGCATGCCTCTACTGGTAGTGGCGAATATTTTTTGAGTATATAGGAGTCATTTTGATATTTTGTAATGGTCGATGGTTGAGCTAGGCTCCCGTATTGTAAACTTTTTATGAAGCTTCTGGTTTTCTGGTTATGTAACAGGATTTGAGACTTCTGGTTTAATCTAAGTCAGCTTCTTTTCCATCTTGTTTACCTCTACTGTTGGAGTGTCCATGATTGAAAGATTCACATGGATTGTTATGGTTGTATTGTAAGGTAGTTTTGATTGCAATTCTATTGTAACATTCTCCAGCCTTTTATGAAACTTTGAATCCAAGAGGATCTTATTTTCTGAGTTGTTCCTCCTTAGGCTATTCGAAGACCGGATGTCCATAGAAAACCTCTACATTCTTCTCTCTAGTTCTTCCTCCTACTCACCCTTACTACAACTTACTGACTGAAGTTAATCAAGACCTCACATGCTTGTGCATGCTGGTCCAATGGTCCAATTTTCTAAGTTAGATTGATATTATCTTGAGTCTGGACCCATTCGACCCCCTTTAAATTTATTCATTGTGACATATAAACTGATGGGTATTGGGCTTATCCTCATTATAGTCTGAGGGTGATTCCTAGTTCTAACTCATAGAAAATGGATTCTCAACACACATGACCAAAGACCAACACAAATTCATCATCTTAACGAAAAGAAAAAGTGGCAGTGTTGCATTTAGAAATTATTGCTTCATCAAAATACTTGGAAAAGGTGTAGTGAGCTTTGAAAGTGAAAATGTTAAAGAAACAAATGTTTTACTGGTTGAAGATTTAAAGCATAATCTCTTTAGTGTCAGTGAAATATGTGATCAAGAATACAATCTTAAGTTTGACTCCCGCGGATGTGAAATTAGAGAAGAAGACTTTGGAAGATTGGTTGCAACAACAACAAGAAGAACAAATAACATATACAGCCTAGACAAAGAGGAGAGAAAGAGGATTGAAGTTACACAAAAGAGATCCAAGGACTATAACAAAGAAGGAAAGGATAAGAAGACAAAAAAGGAAGGTGAAATACTATTAAGCACCATGAGTTCAGGGGGAGTATCCCCAAAGAGAATAGTTACCCTTTTCCATTGATGTCAAATGGGAAGAGAAATATCATGATCATGATGACAATGGGAGTATGAGTGTTTCCATGAATGACAAAGGGGGAGATTGTTGAACAGTATTGTCATTGATGTCAAAGTCATCCATTTGTGATCAACATGAAGAAGCCTCTCTAAATTGGTCCCCTTATAGAATATATTTAAGCATGGCCCTCACGGGAAGACACTTTGAAGAATCCCACAAGAATCCCTAGAGGTGTGGTCAAGAAGCCTTGCAATTGTTTGAAAAAAAAATAGTATGAAGAACAATGCAAATGCATGTGCATGAAAAACCTTCATTGGTTGATGAATTTTAGAGGGAATATGAAATGAATAAGGGTGAAATTCGAAAGGAAGATGAAGTCTTATGATGATTTGTTCTAAGGTATGTTCTTGGAAGGTCATCTTGGAATTTTCGGTATAACTTTTTTTCTAGATTGATTCAGATAGTGAAACTTAGAATCTGCTAAGAAGACACATCATGGTACCCGTGGTATGTATTTCACCTTCTGGGACATTTTATTTTTTGAAATACACTCTGTGGAAGATATAGGTTTTTACTAGTCTTGTAATTAGTCTCAAACATATGTTCCGGGTAAAACAGTCATAACTTCTTCATAGATGATCCAAATTCTATGAGACCAATTGCATTGGAAAGAGTACAGTCCTTAGTATCTTGTGTGTGCATTTCATAACCGGATATAAAATATTGAGTGAGTGGAACTCTATACAAGTTCGCTCTCCAAAATAGGCCAAAATTAAGCAAGGTTTTCCATTTTCGCTATAACTCTTTTTCAGGGACGAGTCAAGGAGAAAGAATTGGAGGAATATAATAGAAGATATCAAATAATATTGGGTACAAGTATCAGACCTTGATTCATTATAGGTACAAAGTTATACTTTTTGGAAGTTAGGGTTTTTTACTAATCTAGAAACTACTCCTAAACAAGTGTTTGAGATAAATTTAAGAAGTGATATTGGGGTTTATATATGGACCCATTTGCACCTAAGATTTCTATGTGGAACTCGTTTGATGATGATGATGTATCAGTGACAGTGACAGAGACACTGACAGGTCGATTCTCTTATATATATTTGAGGGTGGAAGGAAGGGGCAAAGAAAGGGGGTTGATGCCTCCTTCTAGTTGGAGCTGGAGAATCTAGGGAGTTGTAACTTTCTTCAAGTTGGAGCCTGTAAATTATGGGGTTGAAGCCTCCTTCCAGTTGGAGCTGGAGAATCTAGGGAGTTGTAGCTTCCTTCAAGTTGGAGACTGTAAATTAGGGGGTTGAAGCCTCCTTTCAGTTGGAGCTGGAGAATCTTGAAAGTTGTAACTTCCTATGAATGTAATCTTGTTATTATATAAGAAAAACATTATGTGACACGTAAATTTGTTCTGCATTGTGCATTTTTTCTTCTGCTCCTTACTATATATTGGATGAATTTATTTGATTAAAAGGTTAAAGTTTTAAAAAGTGTTAAATCGTACTTGATACTGATTCACCCCCCTCTCAGTATCAACAATAAATCCCCCGACTTCTTCTAGAGAGATGTTGTGTTTTTTTATTGAGATGTGTTCAATAATATCGAATCAACCAAATACAGTCTCATAAATTTTCTTTCCTTTCTCTCGAACATGGTCTACTCCCTTTTTATCATACCAATGTTCTCTCCAGCATGACCTACTCTCTTTCTATCAGTTCCAGAGACTACAACTCATAGATCTCCATCTATGAGAAGATATTCCATCTTGAGTTTCCATAGCTCAAAGTTAGTACCATTAAACTTCTCCACTCATAATTTAGATGTGCTCACCATTTTTATTTCCTTCGACACAATCTCCTACTCAAACAAACAAACAAAGATTAGAAACTTCGAAACTTCGAGACAAGCTCCCACTCAAACAAAGATTAGAAAAAAAAAAACTTCTGCCTAACACCTTGGAACCAAGATGATCAAGCTTTAATACCAAATACCAAGATGATCAAACTTTAATACCAAATGAAAAGAAGCTGAGGTGCAAAATACAATCCCTACAGTAATCCATGATAAAATAATGTGCATAAATTAAAAATAGAACAGTTACAAACACATAAAATAAACATGTCATTAACAACACAAATAGTGGGGAGAACCCTTCCAAAGAGGAAAACCCCACACTCACACTCTAAAGCACACTGTATTATTCAGCAAATAAAAGGTGATAATATAAAGTATCTCGCAACTCTGCTCCACTATAATGAAACATTACTTTGTGCTCAACATTGTAATTATTCTCTGCTTAGTAGTACATTATCCCTACTCCAGCTCTGGATTTATTCCTGAGCCAGCTGTAAGGTGTATAACACACCTGCCTCAACTGTACTCACCAAGATTTTTAATCGATACAAAGCGAATGTGAACAGAGAGTAACCTTGGTTGTATGATAATTACAATATAATTTTAAATTGCTTATATGATAGACTAAAAACTCATCTTTATTTATTTAAGATTGAAAAATAGGTTGAATGATAAGAAAAATAGGTTAAAGATCAAGATCTAAAGACATTAATGTAACTGCACTGCACGAGATAAATCCTGTAAACTTTTTCCAACATTACAAAATGACCATCCAGAAACGGAACTCTCTGTCCATGGAGTGAAACTCTGGAATATTAAGGACTGACAAGGCTTTTTGGGAAAAGGGTTGACAATAAGGAACCGATTGGGAATTTTCGATCTTGTTTGCCCTAACTTCAGTAGGGTGTGACAAGCCTGAACAGATTAGGGACTTTCGATATTGTTTGAGCCAGCTTCAACAACATTAACTGGCCCTTCCTTGATTTATGTAATGAATACTTTTCTCCCTTCCCAAAAAATATAGTTTATGAACCCAAAAATATAGTTTATGAACCAGCTTTGTTGTATAATTGTACGTGGAACATTGTTCCTAATATAATTCAGGAAAGAAGGTCCTTGTGCAACTTCAAATAGTTTATGAATCAATAACTGTATTCAGAAAATGTACAATTATAGAGGCACAAATTGTTAATGAATAAATAAATAAATAGTTCATGAATTTAAATAACTTCATTTGAAATTTTAATTGAGAGGCTGTCTTTGAGGTTCCAAAGCATCCTCCAAAGCCAATGGAAAACAAATTATTAAACATTATTAAATTTATGGCCAAAATATAGTGGTTTGTATACTAAGATATTGCAGCAATGTAAATGGATGACAGAATCCAGTTCGAGTGCGCAGAGCTGAATAAGGCTTCATGTACATCATACTGTGTATAATCAACAGATTACAGGTCTTCATTTGGAGCCAAAATGTTAAGCCTGACAACTAAAGAAATGTGGTGAACAACAGGTTACAGAGAATCACACTAAGCTGTGCTTCTACGATTACGAAAACCAAGTCAAATAAAAAACCTTAAATACAGAAAACTGAACATCAACCAGTAAGACAAACGAAGACCCAAATACTTAACATTTATGAACTCCGGATGCCAAGAACTTCCTGTTCATGCCTCTTCTTCTCTGCTTCGGCTGAGTCTGCAGCATCTGCTTGCATTCGATCCGCTTGAAGATCGGCCTCCATCAATTCCTTCTGGTTTTTGGCGCTCAATTTCTTCACCTGCGCGTCCATCCAACAACATTGAAATATGGCAGTAAAACATTAAATATGATGTAATTAATTAACTGCCATGATCATCTCCTCACCTGAGAAACAATAAGAGCTTTTGCATACTGCAAACCCTCCCACATGCTGGT
>JASDQU011402607.1:6171-17856 GCA_032191745.1 Picea mariana | reverse complement strand
AGCACAATTTCCAATTCAAGGAAAGTATCTCGCATGAACCTCAGGAACCACATGCAAACACTTTTGTTCTTCCACCTGTCATAGATGATGAGCATACGAGAGTTCTTATTCAAAGGATTCAGTTGATTCAGATACCCAGTCAGTACAGTAGATGCAGAGTTAGTGCACGTAGATGTAGATGCAGAGATAGAGCCAAGGCCCAAGTGGGCCAACACTACTCTTAAGGGTGCAGGAGATCTTCTTGGGGATATAGTTGATACCAGGAGGACTTGATATAATTTTGAGGAGCCTCCTCTTGAAATCACCTCCACTAAACTGATTCCACCCATGCATATTTTCTTGGTTCAATATTCATATCCACAGTCCTATGGCGAGGTTTCTGGGAACCCCTTTTGGGAATCCGCCATGCAGGAGGAGTACAACTCCCTCCTTGAGAACCAAAATTGGGATCTGGTTCCCCTTCCTTTAGGAACAAAACTTGTCAGGTGCAGATGGGTCTACAGGACCAAGAGTGTAGTAGATGGAAAATTTTGCAGATACAAAGCTAGGCTAGTCACCAAAGTATTTTAGCAGGTGCACAACATTGAATATGACGAGACCTTCACTCCAGTAGCGAAGACAAATTCCATATTATTGACACTTTCCATTGCAATAGCCAAGGGATGGGAATTCCATCAGATGGACATGAAGAATGCATTTCTTCATGGAGATCACTATGGGGAGATCTATATGGAGCAACCCCTGGGCTTCATGCATGATTCATATTTGGTTTGTCTAATGAAGAACTCCCTTTATGGCCTCAAGTAGGCCTCGAGGGAATGGTACGCCAAAATGGAATCCTACCTATTGTCATAGAACTTTGTACGTTGTAAGTCAGACCTGAGTGTTTACATGCTTAGGATGGATGATTCAATTCTACTCCTAGTTCTGTATGTTAATGATTTTTTGATCATCGACTGCTTGAATTTAGTGATTGTTGTAGTCAAGAGGATTCTGCATGACATGTTCTTGATGGCGAACATGGACTTGTTAAATTTGTTCCTTGGTCTCAAGATCAGTTAGGATGCATTAGTGATGCAACGCCCCACCTCGACGAGGTTCTTCCGACCTCCCGGTCACTATATCTTCTCACTCCTCGAGCTGGAGCAGCTCTCCGATTCCCTGCTAGAATCTTCAATACAAATCCATAGGTCCTTATGTGACTCTGCCTGGTGAAATAACATTGGGTGCAATATTCCTCCATGTGACCATTGACCGTGACCACTCACCTAACCAAAAGGCGCTTCACGACTTCGCGTGTCAAGTATTTTCATGTGATCCAACCTTGAATCAACTCTGAACTAAGATCCTAGCCTAGCACTAGATCTGTTCCTTAACCTTCATCAATGTGACACCTCACTATGACCCGGGGCCAATCTTTCGAGCACTTCGGGACTTCACGCCTCGAGAGGTCGAAATTTAGCTCACCTCCTTTTCCTCGAAGTCTGAACTTCCAAACTCTGCTCGCCTCAGATCAATGGTCCATAACCCTCTATGATCCAATGGCTATGACCAATTTCACAAACTCAAACTTCACGAGTTCTCACAACCCTTACCTCAGGCTTTTTCGATCTACGAATCAAAGAAATGATGATCTCTCGTCACATGTCCTTCCCAGCGCAAACAACTAGGATCAACTCCACTCTTCGCCTTGCAAATCTTCCGAAGTCTAATTCTTTGAACTCTCCGATTTGCTGCCACCTTTCAACCCTTATGATGGACGGTTTCGATGATTTCAAAACTTCAGGACTTCGCAAAGTACACTTTCCTATGTAGCTTCAAGGGTTTAGGCCTCGTGCACTTTCCTTGGGATCCAACGGTTGTTGTTCCTTGCACTGAGATCTAACGGCCCAAATCTGATATCCTCCTGTGCGCTCTTCTAATTGTCTGGATGTGGATTCCAATGGTCCAAATATCCTCCTCTATAGCTGATCTAATGGTTGATGCTGCTCCTCCTCCTTGAGCTTTCACTTTCTTCCTTACCTTGGAATATTTCAAAACATTTCGAAGGTCTCGACCTTCGATATACCTCTTGCGACACCTATGACTTTGGGTCTCATCTGCGTTTCTGGAAATGCTATCTCTCCTGAGCTTTGGCAATGAAATTAACTCTCATCCCTGACACACACTTGCACTCTGTGTGCAAATTTTCACTACTCCTCCTGAGCTTCGAGACTTGGAATAAGTCCACTCTTGTGCACTCTTTGCACTATCTCTTCTGAGATTCTTGAACTTGCTCAGTCTCTAAGGGACTTAGCCCTTCTGCATCTTCTAGTAGTCTTTCTGGTGGCCTCCTAGAACACTCTGTGCTCGACCTCCTGAGTTTTTGAACTTGAAACAAATTCCCTTCTTCGCACACTCCTTGTGCTTGGACTAACCTTCATATGGATGTCTTTCAACACTTTGTCTGAATGTTGGCCTGGTGCACTCCTTGCATAGGTATTCCTCCAGATTATCCAACAACTCAGTTTCCCCTCTTTGAATGTGCACTTTGATGTGTTGTCTAGCTGGCATGTTGCTGGGTGGAATTATTCTCCTACATCATACTCCATTGCTTTGAAAAATTCATGAGCTCTTGCTCATGAGCTTCCCATCTCTGTTGAAATCCTCCTAGATCCCAAAATCTCCTCTGGAGCTGTCCATCTGCTCCACTGCTTTGCTGCTGCTACTGATTCTTCCTTTCTACTATGGAAGGCTCTCCTCTTTTCATCTCCTCGCTAACTACTTCTTGTGATGACCTCAACATCATCCTCCTTATCTCTTCTATCACCTTGTCCAACTGCCCTAGTGGATGGCTCTTCTTATGCAATCTTCTCTGTTGCACTTCCTCCTCTCCATACTTATCAATGAGAATATCTAATTGATCTCCCATGCTGTCTTCATCTCCTCTTGTGGCACTAATTTTCCACCCTACTGCAGACTCCAAATCTGGAGTCTCCTCACTGAGCTGCTGCTCAACTTCCTCCTCTGAAATATTAGTTTCTGTCAGCTCCTCTTGTGTTGGTATAACCTCAAATTCTTCTAGCTTCTCTTGGGGATGGTATGTTCCTCGATATGTATCCAACTTAACTTGTTGGATGTGCTTACTTTTCCCTATCACCCTTCTATCTAGGGCTTCCAATTCTTCATACAGATCAACAAAATTCATGCTATCTACTTCCTCCTTTGCTGCAGGCTCCAGTACTACAGTCATCTCCTTTTCAACTTCCTGGCTGAAAATTTTGAGCCATTCCTCTGAATTCTCTCCTTCTTCTACGAGGGAAGATTCAGATGTCTGCTCCATTTCCTCCTTCTCTTTTACAGTCTTTGCTGGCTATCCCTGTTTTGCCTCTCCACCTGCGACACATGCTATGGACTTAATTGGGCCGCTTGGTAGGAATATAGCAATTCCCCCAATGATCAGGATACTCCTCTGATATTTCAATGTCATCTCTCCTTGCTTATATGAACTCGCCTCTGAGTTCATGTCTCTTCCCTTTCCCACCTGGCAATATGGGATTTCTCTTCTGCTCTCCTGGAAGTCTATGAGATCCTCCAATGATCCCATCTCATTGCCCACTTGGCAATCTGAACTTTCATTACTGCCCACTTGACAGTCTTTGAGATAAACCATTGACCTATTTCCATTGCTCACCTGGCCACTTGAAAGTCCACTTCTGACCTCTTGGCAGTTTCTGAGATCCTTAACTGATCTCTTCTCCTCATCATCATTGATTTTCTTGCCAGTTTCTGGCTCACAGATGTGAACCACTTATTTTTCATCTCTGAGGCTTTAAACATATCTCAACCACACTCTCAAGAGGCTTTGTGGTCCTTTGGTCAACAATCTCTTAACCGACCACTTCACCTTCTTCTTCATCAGCCACTCATACACCCAATGCACTTTAGCATCCTGTTGCATCTTAAATGCAAGATTCTCCATTGATGCCCTTATCTCTTTGAGCTCATGTTCCATTTATTCCTTGCTTTTATACTAGTGGTCCTTGCCTTGATCACGCTTTTGGCCTTTAGTATCCACCTTCCTTTTCTGCCTTCAAGAACACAACTAGTTCTTCTAGCTTAACCCACTTGGATGTCTATAATTTGCTGCACACCTTGCAAAAATCTCCACACAGAGCACAAACACTCTGTCTTCCTTCACTTATTGCATACAGATGAGCTTTAGCTTCTGATACCACTTGATGGTATCTAACTATCTCCTCCATAGATGATTTTAGGGGCTAAATTTCGCAGTTGGGCTAATTTTCCATGTTTTTTCCCAAAAAAACATTCACCAATTTCCTTTTTTTTTTAAAAATGATTCACCCAGATTCCACACAACAAAATTATTTTACCTTAAAAATTGTTAATTTTTTATAGAAACTATATAAAATCCTTAGAAATTTGAATATTTTTACAAAACTATCGCCAAACATTTTACATTTTTTATATTAAGGACTAGTAAGATTAGCCCAAATTTCTACATTTTAATATAAATTTCCATCCTTAAAATTATCCCTGATCTACTCCTTTACTCTGCCTGCCTCTTCTTGCTGTCTACATACATAAAGAAGATTTGATACCACTTGATGCAGCGCTCCACCTCGGTGGGGTTCTGATGACCTCTCGGTCACTAGATCTTATCACTCCTCGAGCTGGAGAAACTCTTTGATTCCCTGCTGGAATCTTCAATACAAATCCACAGGTCCTTATGTGACTCCACCCATGCGAACTAGCACTGAGCGCAAGCTTCCTCCATGTGACCACTGACAATGACCACTCACCTAACCAAAAGGCTCTTCGCGACTTCGTGTGTCGGTTATTTTCATGTGAGCCAACCTTGACTCAACTCCGAACTACGAGCCTAGCCTAGTGCTAGCTCCGTTCCTTAACCTTCATCAATGTGACCCCTCGCTATGACCTAGGGCCAATCTTCCAAGCGCTTCAGGACTTCGTGCCTCGAGAGGTTGCAAGTTAGCTCACCTACCTTTCCTCGAAGTCCAAAATTTCAAACTCCGCTCGCCTTAGATCAATGGTCCATAGCCCTTTGTGATCCAATGGTTGTGATCAATTTCGCGAACTCGGACTTCACGAGTTCTCACAACCCTTAGCTCAGGCTTTTCTAATCTGCAAATCAATGAAATGATGATCTCTCGTCAAGTGTCATTCCCAACGCCAATGGCTAGGATCAAATACACTCATCCCCTTGCAAATCTTCCGAAGTCTGATTCTTCAAACTCTCGGATCTGCTGCCACCTGTCAACCCTGACGATGGACGGTTCTGATGATTTCAAAACTTCAAGACTTTGCAATGTCCACTCTCCCATGCAGCTTCAAGGGTTTAGGCCTCATGCACTTTCCTTGGGATCCAATGACTATTGGTCCTTCAACTCAGATCTAACAGCCCAAATCTGATCTCCTCCTGTGTGCTCTTCTAATTGTTTGGACGTGGATTCCAACGATCCAGATATCCTCCTCTACAACTCATCTAATGACTATTTCCGCTCCTCCTCCTTGAGATTTCGCTTTATTCCCTACCTTGGAAGATTTCAAAACGTTTCGAAGGTCTCGGCCTTTGATCTATCTCCTGTGACACCTGTGACTTCGGGTCTCATCTGCGATTTTGGAAACGCTATATCTCCTGATCTTTGGTAATGAAATTAACTCTTGGCCCTGACGCACACTAGCGCTCTGTGTGCAACTTTGCACTACTCCTCCTGAGCTTCGAGACTTGGAATAAGTCCACTCTTGTGCACTCTTTTCACTATCTCTTTTGAGCTTCTTGAAATTGCTCAGTCTCTAAGGGACTCAGCCCTTCTACATCTTCTAAAAGACTTTCTGGTGGCCTCCTGACACACTCTGTGCTCGACCTCCTGAGTATTTGAACTTGAAACAAGTTCCCTTATTCACACACTCCTTATGCTTGGACTAACCTTCAGATGGTTGTCTTTCAACACTTCGTCTGAATGTTGGACTAGTGCACTCCTTGCACAGGTCTTCCTCCAGAGTATCCTGCAACTCTGTTTCCCCCTTTTACTCCTTGAAGGGATATAAGTTCCCTCTTGGAAACTTATGCACAAGCACACCTTGCTGAGCTTACAGAGTGTTCAGTAACTTTGTGAGTGTCTTCTCCTTGACACTTATCCTCTTTCTGGACTCGAATCCAAGTTATCTTTTGTGCACTCCTTGTACGTTCTCAATACCCTCCTGGCAGAGCTCTACAAAATCCTCAGTAATTTTGTTATCTCCTTCGTGCCTTCTCTGCACAAGTATTGCCTCCAGAGTATTCAATAAATCTGAGGCTCTTATTGATTCTACGAATCCTTCTGGTGCGCCCTCCTAGCACGTTCTTCTCTTAACTCGATTCAAGATTGAGATGCACACTTTTTGCACTGGCTACAGAACCTCCAACATTCTGTTGTGCACTCCTTGCACAGCCTAAAGAACCCAAAAAAAATTCCAGAAAAGTCATAGATAGAGAATTCTATCTATCCTTGCAGATGGAAACCTATCACATACATCTATATCATATGCACATAAACACATAAAAGACACATTCAATTTCATAAACACAGAGACAACTCATGGGAAAGAAAAACTTCGTTTTATTAATCTCAGAATGCCTTTACAATGTTTACAAAAGCTCGGACTGCAACAAAGTCTCGACTGTATCCTCTCCTTCCTAATTTTGCTAACATCCCTTCTGCCTCAATGAATTTTGATTCAAAGATCTTTTACAAAAGAGGGGCTCCTCGAGCTCTCCCTCCAACTCACCTACTCTCATTAATTTACATTGAATTACATTCAATGGATGTCTAGTTTGGATCGGATATAGAGCCCACCTACTATTAGCAATTAAAGGAGACTCCATCTACAACATACACAAAGGCATCAACATCGCTATTCTAGCCTTCAAACATTTAATTGCATTGAATATGTCTGAAATTTTAAAATGAGAGGGTTGGCGGCTCTCCCCTCCTTGAATGCACGCTTTGATGTGCTATCTAGGTGGTGCGCTATTGGGGTGGAATGATGCTCCTGCATTATACTCCACTACTTTGAAAAATTCATGAGCTTCCCAACTCTGTTGAAATCCTCCTGGATCCCAAACTGTCCTCTGGAGCTATCGATCTGCTCCACTGCTTTGCTGCTGCTATTGCTTCTTCCCTGTTGCTATGGCAGGCTCTCCTCTATTCAACTCCTTGCTAGTTTCTTCTTTTTCTAACCTCAAAATCATCCTCCTTATCCCTTCTATCACCCTGTCCATCTGCTCTAGTGGATGGCTCTTCTTATGCAGTTTTATCTATTGCACTTCCTCCTCTCCATAATTATCAATGGGCAGATCTACTTGATATCCCATGCTTTCTTCATCCCCTCTTGTGGCACTAAGTTTCCACCCTAATGCAGACTCCAAATATGCAGTCTCCTCACTGAGCTGTTGCTTAGCTTCCTGCTCTGACAGATTAACTTCCGCCAGCTCCTCTTCTATTGGTATAACCTCAACTTCTTCCAGCTGCTCTTGGGGTTGGTATGCTCCTCCATCTGTCTCCAACTTAACCTATTGGATATGCTTACTTTTCACCATCACCCTTCTCTCTAGGGCTTCCAATTCTTCATACAGATCAAAAAAATTCATGCTATCTACTTCCTCCTCTACTGTAGGCTTGAGTACTGTAGTCATCTCCTTTTCAGCTTTTTGGCTGAAAATTTTGAGCCATTCCTCTGAATGCTCTCCTTATTATACTAGGGCATATTCATATGTCTACTTCATTTCCTCATCCTCTTTGACAGTATTTGCTAGCTGTCCCTCTTCTGCTACTGCACCTAAAACACATGCTATGGCCTTAATGATCAAAATCTGGACCAGGGGTCAAATTTTAGCTCAAAAATCAACATTCTCGGAATTGCCTCAAAACGAACGAGAGCATAACCCTCGTCATCACAAACGCAACGAAATTTTTTTCGTCTCAAACGGACGTCGGGAGCGAGAGATATCACGATCTGTTCGAATCGTCAAACAGGTAAAAAAAAAGACGCTGACTGTGCAGTCTGTACAGGCTGACGTGGCAGAGTCCGTACATGCTAACGTGGTGGCCATATGATGACATGGTAGTTGATGACATGGCAGTTTCATATTGGCAGGTTTTGGGTGAATCATTTGTCGACACGTGGCATGGTTTTGGCAAATTATGAGGTGCCACGTGGCCCAGTCGTGGGCTGCCACGTGGCACCCCTTTATTGGCTAATGGTTTGATTAAAATTTTATGGGTCCGTGGGGGTCGAACCCCAGACCTCACCACCGGTGTAACGCTTTAACAAAGTCCGCCCAACCAATACGCCCATACATTGTTGATTACCATATAATTGTTTGCAATGTATTTAAAATCGAATGTTTGTATATATGGGTGGGGGTCGGGCCGGGGCTTAGCCCCGGCCCATGGTCGTATATTTATTACATGTGGCCACTATATATATATGTATGCGTGCGGATGTAACGGAGTTCGGTCACATTACCATATGACTATTATGTAAGCGCGGTATTTTTACATTGTGGTTATAACGGTTGGCACGGTTTTGAATGCGTCCGATACTTGGCGCTTGGCCATTGGCTCGTTGAACATTATCCCTTTTTGCTTATAGAGCGCGGTCATATCATGACCCTTATATGCCCAGGTGCTAGGCGGTTAGGGGCTGGCGTGCCCATAACCATCCTACAGTTCGCACCGTTGGCGCGGTTGCACCCGGTGCTGGGTTTAAACATGTGTTTTGGAGCGTGTTCTTGGTAAAAGCACACAGAGGTGCGTTTTGGCGAACCAGAGCCAGCAAGCTTGAAGGAAGAGGATGGTAGGAGGCCTATCTTTCTCATTTTTTGGCTGATTGAGGTGCCGTAAAAGCCCATCTTGGGGTTTTTGGATGTCCTGAATCCATAGGCACTGTTATCAAGGCCATTTGAAGACTTCGTTTGCAAGTTTTTAGCCATTGAAGTTTCAGCAAGCTCCAAGGAGCTTGAAGCCCTCATTGATTGAGGTCATGTTTTGGTGAGTCTAAGTTTGTTTTATGTGAATGAATAGTTATTTTTGGCTAATTGTTATGCTCTGAACAGATTTGGACAGGTTTCAGAGGCTTTTGAGGACTTTTACAAGTGTTTTTGCCAAAGAGAAGCTCAGTGAAGCTTATGGCCACATGTAGAAGAGGTCATGCCCGAATGAGCCATGATCCATTTTCAGAGTTTTATTAGTCATTTTTGGGGTTTTTATGTGTTCTGATCCCAATGGTACAATCTGTTTTTCCATTGGAGTTGAGCAGCATCTTGTCAAAAGAACTTTTTACAATTAATCCCAGAGATCCAAGTCCATTGATGGAGGCTCAAGGAGATGTAGCCCGGAGAGGGGTGAACTCCTTTATCATGTTCTTCTTGTTGTGAGTGTTTGCTGGTTTTTATTTGCTGCAAGTTATTTTTTCTGTTGTATTGATGAAAACAACATATTTAATTTTGCAAAAACCTCACACATAAGCAGTTAAAGAAAGCATGAAGTTAACACATAATTCATCTTGCATATTTTAACACATGGAGCAAGGTCCTGTAAAGTTTATTTTAATGAAGTAGAGGGTGCTTGCATAGCATAACAAGTCAGCCTTCTATTTTCAGATCAGGTGGTATCAGAGCATAGTTTGTTTTGCTCATGTGTTTGCCATTGATAGCTTGAGATTTAGCTATTGGTATTTGTGCAAAGTTTTGTGTTGAAGTTTGATATCTTGCAAGGATGGAGGAAGCTTCAAACATTGATAGTTCTCATACATCTTCAAAATCCAAGTTCTTTGACAAAGAGATGTTGAAGGAGATTCTAACCATGAGAGATTTGATGAAAGAGATGTGTGAAGACAGAAATGAGAGCATTTCCCTTGAAGAGCAGTGGATGGCTATGAAAAAGGAGAAAGACCAGCTTCTTCAAAGGTTGCATGAGATGGAGATTCAACTCCATGAGGCAAAGGAAACCCTTACCAAGTACATGCATGAACAAAAAGTATGTAATTTTAGTTTATCTTCAAATTCCTCTCAAGATGAATGTTTTGGTGTTTTTGAAAATCACACAAGAGGAATAGGATCCAAGTTATTGTTAAAAATGGGCTATGAAGGTAGAGGTTTGGGCAAGTATGCACAAGGCATTGTTGAACCTATTGTTGTTGAAGAGAGGCCTAAGTATTGTGGTCTTGGATATGAATGAAGAGATGGAGCAAATTCCAAAGTCAAGGAGACAAGGGAAAAAGTTCCAAGCACAATTTTTGTTTCAAGTTCACCTCTTCAAGAAGGCTATAAAGGTGAAAGTTCAAGAACTTTTGTTGAAAGTTCAATCCCTCCAGCATGCAAGGCTTGTGTTCAAGATGAATGCAAATGTGTGAAACAAAAGAGTTGTGACAACCATGAGGACAAGAACACTGTTGATGGTCTTCAAAGGAGAGCTTGTAACTCTTCAGATTCACCTCCTCAAAGAGGCGATAAAGGTGAATGTTCAAGGTATGGTTCTGCTTATCATTCAGTTGCTTTTGATTATGTTAAGCATGATAAATTAGTATGTAAAAATGGAAGAAAGAATCCATGTACATATTGTGGTTTATATAACCATCATGTTTCAAAATGTTGGAAAAGATTAACCACTTTCAGGAAACTTTACAAGCAAAGACAACGTGAAAAGAGGATGCAAAAGATTTTCACTCATTGTCAGAAGAGGGGTCATCTCATTGACCAATGTTGGAGATTGCATCCAACTATTCATCCATAGCACAAGAAGCAGTTGGATAAAGAGTTTGGCAAGAATGGAAGAGGAGATTCCATCATTGATGTGAGTCAAGATGATTCACAAGAGGATGATTTTCAACAGAAAAAGTCACCGTTGAGTTGGCTTGGTAAGAAATGGTTGGATTTGTTGAGCAATTAAGGCTTGCATTTTCTATTGTAAATGCACTTTTCGGCCTTATGTGTGCATTTATGTTGAGAATATGACAAGTTGCAGCAGTTTATCATAACTTGTATGATGCAAGTTTGCATGTGAATGCAATTCGTGTGAAGGCATTTTTGTTGTTGCACAAATTTGCCAGGAGGATGTAAAAGATGGATATGATGTTCACTTGTTACAGCCATATATCTTTTTCATATTCAGCTCTTATGTACCCACATGTTTCGGGTTTATGTACTTATGTTTGTACTGGAAGGAGAGTTGAAAAGTCATGCACATGCATTTGTTTTTGTGTATGTGTAAGCAGTGAACCTGGTGATGGTTCATCATGAATGATTCATGATTGTAACATGATTTTGTATCATGTTTGTCGACTTGTCATTTTGGGAAGATTGAGATGTTTCAAATAAGTCTCAACTGGTGTTGATGATTGTCTGACGACTATGTGTGTCGATCATGTTTTTCGACTTGTGTTTAGTCGATGGTGTTTGTTGACTTGTAAGTTGATTTTGAGTACACCAAGATGCAAGAAAACACCATGTGCTTTGATGAAGTACATGATGTGATAGTTTGTTTAAGAACAAAAGATTTTGTTGGCATCATTTTTTGTCTTGTATAATTTGTTTTCAAGATTGATAGTTTTCTTGGCTTGTGACAAGATGTCGTAGGAAAGTTTTTGCAGCCATTGGAGAGCTGATTGTTTTGACGCCAA